>NW_019379587.1:1878483-1908663 GCF_000648655.2 Copidosoma floridanum
TATATATATATATATATTGTATGTAGGTAGAACAGATTGATCGTATGAAATAGCGGTTAAGCGTACTTATATACGTGGGGAGAGAAGCCAGCTGCACTAAATCCGAGGTGAATGAAAAAGCACTGCTCTCGCGTACAAACGAGGTCGATAAGTCTGCGCTTGCCGTATACCAGAATATACATACGCATCCAGCTACATATTATATATACGGCACATGCACGCGGAGCGATATATGTTTGCCGAGAGTGCAGATAATATACGTATACAGATATAATATAGGGGGATATAGGTGGTGGTGTAGGGGAATAAGAAGAAGAGAGAGCAAAGCAGCGGTAACATATTATACACACGAGCATAGCGCTATACGGTTATCGAACGCGCACTACACGCGAAAGAGCGAGAAGAAGTGGTACATATATATGCAGGCGAACGCGCGGGGGTGATGTACCTTATGGAGCAAAGAGAGAGAGAGAGAGAGAGGGAGGGGGGAGGGAGGAAGGGAGTAGTAAGAGCGCGACTCGATGGGCGTAGAGTAAACGGAAGCGACGTCTGTTGCCGGGTGGGTTGCAAGGGTTGCAGGCGATGTAGGCTTAGCTGTCGGTTATCTCTTGACAAAAGGCTCCCTTCCTCCTCCTCCTCCTTTTTTTTTTTCATTACAACAACGGTGCACGTACATGCATTGGTATGCACACGATCGCCGGTCTAATTGCCCCGATGAACGCGAGCCCTCTCACTGCAGGTATAATAAGCCCACCTAAAGCGTGCCTACACGAGTGTATGGGTATATACATGTAGGCGTCGTCACGTATATATATCGGACAGGTATATCTCGTTCAGGCCATACGTGTGTGTAGAGGGTACCAGTTCGGCCGTACTGCAACACGCGTGGCTGTACCTAGCATTTAAATCGTCCGACGAGTACTCATACATACCTCTCGCTGCCGATCTCGGACCGACCCAGTGTGTGTGTGCGTGTGGGTTACAGCTGACCGCATAAAAATACAGGGGATGGATGCACACATATCGCGCGCATCCTTCCTACTGGCCCACCTACAGTCATACGTTAAGGGAGAGAGAGAGAGAGAAAAACAAGAAAGGGGGAGGAAGAGGGTGAAAGGAAGGGTGGAAAGTTGGCCTCGTTCGAGCCCGATCTCTCGGCGATTGCCCCCTCCTATGTACCCCTCCTCCTTCTTCCCCTACTTCGGCCCTCCGTACCATGATGAATGCAAGTTTTCGAAGCATATACGTGTACCCCTTCCCCCTCTCACCGTGTGTTACCTATCACGCGTGTATAAATCAAATACTTGTACTCCCTTTGCTAATTTCGCCCGTCTTGTTTGTTCTGACGCTGTTCGACCGCGAGCAGCCCCCGGGCCCCTTTGGTTATACTGTAGCGTGTGTATGTGTGTGTGTATATATATATATATGAATAACCCTCTTATCGAGCCTCGTTCCAGCGCCAAGTCCATCTTCAAGCGGCAACTACACGCATCAGAGAAACAGAGAGAAAGAGAGTTCGCGTGCCTATGTACCTATATAAGATATATATACACGTTGCGCGTAGGTCAACCTCAATTTGCTATTTTGCTTCTTCTTCTTCGTCAGCGGGGTAAAACAAAAGATCAGAGTGGGATTCTGCACGACGGTGATGCACACGCGATACGATACCACCACCACCACCAACCCCCATGTCAATCTTGTGCCAATAGAACCACCGGGCGCGTATGTCCTTTTGTCGGATCGTTAATTCATATACTGCACCCGCTTCGAGTATCAATAAGCTTTCGTGGACTCTTAGTCTCTGTATATGTACATACAACTCGGCAAGTGATGTTAATTAACCCGGTGATACTTATATGCACTTCTCCCCTCGAAGGCGCGTTTATTGGAGTTGACGCTGATACGAATCGTCGATCGCAGGGGAGCGATAAGCCTAAAAAGAAGAGGAGGAGTAACTGCTGCTGCGTTTCTCGGCTAATAAAAAGCAAAATTCATCGCGGAGTATTCACGCACGCGGGCGTTCAACAGAGGGGGAGGGAGTCAAAAAGAAGAAATTAAAAAAGAAACGACTTCCAAGCTGTGCGATGGGTAAGGGGATGGCTGTAAAAGGAACTCTCGGCGCAGTAAATACACACAGCCCGTGAGGCGCGTAATTAGAGGCTCCCGGGCAAAAGCAGCAGCTTTCCTTGCCCCCCCCCCGTTCCCGGCATCGGGTTAGCAGTAAAGTCCGAAAAGTCACTGGCCCCCGCTGGCTGCACTGCGCGCGTCAAAGGCCCACCTGCAATCGAGGTCATCCTCATCATCATCCGACCTCCTCCTCCTTCCTTGTGTGTGTGTGTGTGTGTGTATCCCATCGTGGCGTGTCCAGGTATAAAAAAAAGGGGAATGTGAAAAATAAAAGAAAAAGAGGGGAGAGATTGGAAGGGCTGTTGGTCGTTTAGCAAGTTAGCTGTTGCTCCGGTGGGCGCACACGTCGCACATCGGGTTATACATGCACGCGCATCCGAATGGCACTGCCGAAAAATCAACAGCAGCTCTTCGAAGAGCTTTTTCAAACATATATACGCGCTCGATTAGCGCCCCCGCACTAACGATCGGAAATCGTGGGCCGCGCACACACGCGCATGGCTTTTTTCGTACGCGGTGCTGCACGCGGTGAAAAGAGAGTCGCTAATAAAAATAAAAATAAAAAGCCGAGCGCGTAATTCTTCCTCCTCCGTGTGCGTATGGGCGATGAGCTGCACCCGCTCCCTCTAATTTGTCAGCTCGAGCAAAAAAGTAATTTGCATCGTCCCTGGGTAGAGGATTGCGAAGATTGACATGTATATGTAAAATTTTGGCGAAATTGTCGAGGAGGGCGTAGCAAAGGATGATTCAAATACGCTCGTAGGAGAGACTCTTCGCGGGTAAGATGACGAAAGTCTCCAGATGTAGAGTCCTGAAGAAAAAAAAAAAAAAAGGACTTTGAGGCAGAGACAGAGAGCTGTTGGTGCACTCTCTTCACGTGCACAGGATACACAAATCAAATAGACGAAAATCGGGGGGTCATTGAGTCAACTGTCATGGCTGGTTGCCCCCTCCCCCCCGTTTGTTTTATTCGTGTTCGTACGCCTCACATATAAATCCCCCATGCCGCAATTCTCGTAAGAGGAGCCACTCGTGAAGCAACTCTACAAAGTTTCGAGGAGCCCATAGGTATACGTCGTACAGGTATTATGTACTTGTAATGTATGCACAACTGTTTTCAAGGACGAAAGCGGACTACCGCATCATCATCGCGTACCTTTATGCCTACATACCTTCAGGTACTCACCGGAAACGCCGAGTCATACAAGTCGATTAGAGAGCCGCTCTATTGGCTCCCCTTGCCGCACTCGACGATAAAAATACAATAAAAGGTAAAAAAAGCCCGCAACAACGGCTCCATTAACTCGCCCGGGAGCAGCGTGAACTGACCCTCATACATAATACACAGGGTCCTCGTGACGTCCTCCTTCCTTTCTTCCTTCCTTCCTTTTTTTCCGTCCGACGAGGAGGAGCGTGTGAATTTCAACAGCCGAGCGTCGCGCGTAGGTAAGTTCATAAGTACACGTGTAGGTACAAGTAAACACACACGTAGAGTCCACAACAACGTACTTACATTGATACATTGAAATGATAATAATAATAATAATAATAATAATAATAATAATAATAATAATAATAACGTGTAAGTGTGGTAGCTGTGGCGTTAAGAGTCGGAATGTGTGGGCTCGTGTTTGCTTTTTCCACGTGCCATCGCGCGCCTCGAGTGCCGTGGATAGCGCGGACTGTCAACCACCGCGACGAGTGTCTCTTCCCCCTGCGCCCTGTATACACGCTCATCACGAGCGATGACACTTTCCATCCGGCCAAGAGTGCAAATACACACTCCGGCTCCCGCTGGACCCTACGGCTCTCTCTCTCTCTGCACTTGACGCTCGGCAGTACAAGGAGTATAAAAACAACCAAAAGTCCATGGAGGATACGGAGTAGCTCGTAGTTGGATTTTTTTTGCGGCCGATGCAAACCATCGCCTTTGGTTCTCGGGTTGTGGGCCCACTTGTAATCAGCTCGTCGTCCCACATGTGCACAGCGATCGACCGATCGGTCTTCCTCCTCCTCTCAACTTTCGGGGACCCGTACCAGGGGGGGGGGGGCGGAGGGTGCAGAAGGAGAAAAAGCTCCGCTCGACTTGCTTCGACGAGAGGTCGAAATGCAAATTCGAAGCGTGCAGTCCTCCGGTGTGTATACACACGCGACGCTTGAGACGAAAGTTCGAGATATACAATACACACGCTGTCGACATCTCGTGGTCCAACAGTCGACAATGACGTACTTTTTTCTCTTCTATTGGGTATGAGGTGGGTGGGTGGGTCGGTATACCATCATCTGCCCTCTCGATTTTACGTGCCTTGTTGGTGGTTTTAATACGTCATACATCGATCGTCGACTCCTTTCGATCCAACAGCCATTGCAAATTAATTGTTGATCCATGGCGATGATGGTGAAAAAATTACTCGCGCAAACATGTCAAGTCCGAAGAAGAAGAGAGGATGGGACTATTGAACTTTCGGCGTAATTTTTTTTTGTTTTTTTTTTTCTGCAGCTGCTGCTGCTTAAAAATCCCAAAAAGCAAAAAAAAAACTTTTGTGCAAAAGCACTCAGAGTTCGGTAAGTGCGCGCTGGCCTCGAATTTAATCCAAAACTTTTGCCCCAGTGCCCACGTGCTCTCTCATTCTCTAACGAGCGCCCGGCGAGGAGGGACATTTTGAATTTGAGATGCCTTTGACAGGTGAGTCCAAAGGGAGCACTTTAAAAGTTAAGCCCGGCGCCGAGATGACTAGTCGATTACTGTATACTATATTTTTTTTTTTTTTTTTATCTTCTTCTTCTTTCTTTTTTTTCTCGTACAGAGTGTAAACGCACGCAACCGAGACACGATGATGGCATCCCTATTGTTTCTCGTTTAAATTACACGACAACTCGTGTTTCAACGAACGAAACAGTACTCAAGACACTATTAAAAATGAAGCAAACAAAGCACTTTCCAGAAAATAAGTTTATACATATACATACATATAATATATATTAACTGGTAATACATAATAAGCGTACGTGTTCGAAGAATCGTTGGTCATTACGCCATCGATCTGTCGTATCAGGTTACAGACGCTGTAGAGCATCTACGTGTATTACGTAGACAAAATAAATATCAAATAAGCACTAATTAAAGCTTTAAGGGTACCAAAGTAAAAGGCGATACTGGAGATGTTGATACATATATCGACGACTCGGTAAAAGATAGAGCCAACTCGAAAAATTAGTGAAAAAGGAGCCAACTCAAATTTGGGTTGAGAAAAAGTAGTCAACTCAGATCATGTATAATGTAACACCTATGATGTAAATGTCAGTGCTTCCACGACAAAATTTGATGAAAAAATATAACTTGTATAAGTTGGCTTCAACCCAAATTTGGCTCCATTTTCACTAATTTTCCGAGTTGTCTCTGTCTTTTACCGAGCCATCGATATTCACGTAACGCGCACAACTCGGACAAATCCAAACTATAGGTACCTATACTAATGACGTGCCAAGGCTGCACGCGTACACAGGTACCTCTTGACACGCTGTATAACTTGTGCGTGTGGGAAGGGTGAGGAGAGTTTCGAGGGCGCATGTATAGGTATAGGGCCCTCCTGACCGGTACCGCACATGCAACTCACGAGCAGGTTTTACGATTTAACGCCCTAGGCTCTCTCTCTCTCTCTTGGTCCCTCAGCGTATATATATACACACACACACACGTATCAGCGATCCCCGCACGTGAACGCGTGCGGCCCGTCCGGGCCTCGAAAAAAGATTTCAGCGAGCGATCTTCCTCCCGAATCCTCGTGCTTCGCATAATATACGCTCACCCCTGACGATTTCATTTTAAGGCACTGCGCGATATGCGAGGGAGATGATCCCCGGAGATAGGCCGCCGGAGCGCAATTACATTTTCCCGCTTGATATTCATGCGATACGGAATTTCAGCATTTTTCAGAGAGAGATCGCATCGTCCTCCGGGCCCTTTTGGCTCGCGCGAAATTATTTTATCGGAAATTAGTTATCAGGCCCGACCGACCGCGCGCGTCATCATTATTATTATACACGCGTACACGGCTGATGTTCGAGATTTCGCGAAAATAATAGGAAGAGGTTCGTTCGGCTTATTGATGGCGTTTTTATCGCGCGAGGCTCGTTTTTTATCAATTTGCGGCCGCTGTACGCTCTGCTGCCAATCTTTTTTTTTTTTTTTTTTTTTCTTTTCCATATACACGTGATCGACGTACAGCTGCATCCCCTGTTTCTTCGATGCGCAAAGTTAATTCTAGGGCGCGAGCAATATTCAAATGAGGCCGGGGAAAGAAAAAGGAGGAACGAAATAAAATTCGGAAGCTTGACGAGTCGCGACTGCTGGTGACACCTTGGCTGTGCATAAGTAGACCTATGTATACATTCGTCACACGCGCGATGCGTATTGAAAAGGGAAAAAAAAAAAAAAAAAAAGAATGTAACTTGCTTTTCCTCCACCGAGTTTTAGCCTCATAAATAATATCCTATTTTGGATCGAGATGCTACCGATTAGAACGGGAGGAATGTATAAACGCGTGTGTGGTGATGTGTATATTTCGTGGGTGTACGGACCCTTGCCTCCCTCTGCAGGGGGTGCATTTTAATGCTGCTAGAAGCGGCTCTCTCCGTTGGGGGGGAGCTCGAATTTGTCAGTTCACTAGGCTTGCGATTTCAATGCAAACTACAGCGAATGAGCCGGGGTTTAATTTCACCGAGTTTGCGAGTCAAATTCGAGCGCAGGACAAATACGACAAGGGAGAAAATTTCATTTCACGCCGAGGTAAAAAAAAAATAAAAATAAAAATTCAACACGTTTACATCGCTCGCGCGGACTTTTTAATCGAAATAATAAAGCTAGAATTTGTATAACCGTAAACCAATTCGAGGGACCGTTTTATTCCGAATAAATAATATTGATTGGTTATTTGATCTACTTTGATGGTTAAACACACACACGCCGGCCGCTTGCCAACATTTTCCATTACGTTTGATGAATATTCTACAATAATAACGATGCCAAACTCCTCGTTGGCTACATATACGCGCAGCGCAAACTCATTTATTGCTCATGAATATTTATAAATGCGCTTCGGTTCGTACACACAGAATATGTAGGTATATTTTAGTAAGTGATCGTTACAGAGGTGCCTTTTTTTTACCTCGAGAGCACACGCACATACATTACGTACAAAGTTTACGAAAAACTGTATAAACCTGTACCTTTCGGGTAACTTTCTAAAAATGTACAAGTTTAGAAAGAGTGTAAGAATAATAATATAATATATATGTATGACGGAGAGATACCCACATTTATATGCATTAAACGGGTAATGCGGCTTCATCTAAGGGGAATTTGGATGAATGTACGGGCAATGCGCCTACATTAAATACCGACTGTCCGCAAAAGTGGCCATTTGGGCGTATAATCGATAGACACCCGCGACTTCAATCAATAATTTCGAGCGGAATAATTATTCGCCAAACGAAACTCGCCGACCCATGTCCATTTTCAACCTCACGTGGCTATTATATGCGCGTTGACCGATAATGTGTGTATATACATGTATATATTATGACGTGGGAGGACGCGCGACCGCAGTGGTATTGGAAAATACTTTGGTTATCGTTATTTGCCCAATTGCCATTAACGGTGGTGCGGGTCTATCGACCAATCGTTGGAATTGTCTCTGGTATATAATATATACATTGTTATTATTTTTTTTTTTCACCCACTCCTGGATACGTGTGTAATTTTAATTCCTCGATTCCATAAAGGGCCGAAAATTCCACTTTCAGCCACTAGGTCGGTGGGTGAGATATTTGAAAAATTTTCTCATAACGGATCGCTGTGCCGTGTGGCAGCCAAGAATGTCATCAATCATATACATATAAGCTTTGGTACATTAGGATGATATAAATATACGTATATTGAATAAAAAAAAAAAAAAAAGAAATTGCGGACACGTGTACGCGTAAAAAAAGTATATATGGCTTACTGATGATCAAAACAAATCGACGAAACGGTTACTTACGCCTGGCGTGTTGGCTTGCTTTCCGAAGGGAAACTTGGTCCATTTTAGGCTGTTCTCCGTCGTCGTGTCCAAAAGAATGACTGGAACAGAAGAAAAAAAAAAAAATAGAACCATTAATACATCGATTAAAATGCGTATACAGTATATAGTAGTGAGCTATAGTATTTTTTTTTTTTTTTTATTTCTTAATGGGCCTCAAACATATTGCTACGGGTCGATTATATTTACGAAAGTCAATTAGCATACGGATTCAATCAACAATATTGATTATGGGAATAACGTTTAAGTATCGGGACAAGATCGAGATGGGATGTATATTATTTGACTGTAAGTGCTACACGAGTGCGAGTATAGGAGGCCTCCTTTGAAGGACGAATGAAAAAAAAAAAAGAAATTGGTCATAAAAAAATGACGTCAACGTGACTTTTACATGCTTCTCTCCCCCAGACGCGTTTATGAATTACATCCGCGTGCGATTCGCAACGTTAAAATAAAGGAGTTTCGGTACATGATAATAAAAATAATTTTTTTTTGGTCCAGAGATAAAGGTAGATTTAGAAACGAGCGAATAATTCGCACGCCCCCGGCGAACCGACCATCTAAATAAGACAAATAATGCAATCGATTGTGAATTCAGCTCCTGCCGAGTGAGCTCGTTATATACACACGATAACGCGACTAAAATTTTAGCTGCTCCGTTTATCATCGTCGAAACGATGTATAATTTTATACAAATATATATACATATATACACGCTACTGACGAGTTCCACACGCGTAAACTGGTATGCTGAATCGAGCGCGGAACAGCAAAACAAACAATTGAATTTACGCAACGCGTCATCGGTATGTGAATATAGTAAGTTATTCTATACCATCAAGGCATATAATGAACCTAAAAAATCAAAACACGTCGATTTATCCTCGCGCGGGGTAGTTTCCCCCCCTTCCCCAACTGATGCTCCTGCCAGCGTCGCGCTCAATTAAATGCAAATTAAAAGTGGGCGCAAACTAATTATATTCCCCGTTTCGTTGAAAAAGTGCGCGCCGAGCGGCTCTTGTAATTATCCGTCGTGTACGGGCGTGTCTTGCGGGCTGGCCGCCACCTCGTGTGTCGCCCCGAGTCCCGGGTAATTAAATTAATTACGAAACCGGCTGAAACGAGGCAATTTTTGTTTTCTCCTCTTTTTTTTTTCCTCCTTTCTTTCATTCTCCTCCCTCGAATTTTAAGGTATCAAGTTCTCTCGGGGCGCTACGAAGGGATAATGCACACAGGTGTGATTATAATTATGCGCCCAACGCCTCCTATACCCGTACACCCATACAGTATCAGCAGAGAAAGAGAGGAAAAGCCAACTTTGCGTCCTATCTATATATATTGTATATAACAGGTGCGCGCGTGCAGGGGGTGCGAAGAAGAGAGACTCGTTATCATACGGTTATATATATATAAGTATACAGGTAATATGTACACAGTGCGTCTGATGTTGGTGCTCCCGACTAATTAGGCTGTGCGTGGGGTAGGGATCAAAGTCGTTTGGTGCTTCGCGTCGATATATTTTCCAGGGCACATGGTATACTGGCGTGGCAACCGAGTCCAAGGGGAAAACGAGAGCATCGCAGATTTTCACTCGAGACAACCAGTCGCGTAATCTGCTCTCGAATTTTTGTGTTGGGGGAGAAAAAAAAAAACAACAACAACAACAACAACAACAACGGCAAAAGTGTGTATGTGCCGGCGCCACCTCCTCCCCCCTAGAGCACCGGCAGCAGACGGTGTTTTTCCTCGCGAGATGAGCCCCGCAGGCTGGCGCGGGTATAACATTACACATCCCACCCACCCCCTTGGAGAAGAAGAGGGAAAAAAAAAAAAAGGGTCGAGCAGAGTAGGGAGGGCACGCGTTCCCTTTCAAAATGGCGAGGGCTATAGGTGTAGATCGTGCGACACAGCCGGCTAGAAATCCTCGAGTCGAGTCTCTGCAGCGTATAGTGTCCGTGACGTATAAATATACACACGCGTGTGGATGATAATGTACATGCACGTTTCACCTTTCCGTCGACTCGCCCCTCGCGTGGTACATATATACATGCATATATATATACAGGGAGGAGGTGAGGAGACACTCGACTAACATGTACACGTACCTATATGCATATATAAACAACACGGGGCCTTTCCCTCTCTTCCTATGCCCGAGACGGCAAGTCTTTCGTTTGCAAAGTTCTACACGCACGGGTGTGTGCGAGTGTGGGTGGTTGTACCGTTTGGGTCGCATGCGCGACACGGAAGGGGGGGGGGGGAGAACGACGGCGAGCGAGGACGGCTTCCATCGTCAACCCTCGTACGAGGACGCCTATGTATTCCCTCCTTCCGCCACCTCGACGCGAAGTTCACCACCCTCAGCTGTGTTCTCCCTCGTATCGCATTCTCTCTGGCCAACGGCAGAGAGCTACAGGCCTGCGCCCTTGAATTTTCTTCATACATACGGTGCGTATACTATAGGTGATGGTTTTACCTATATATGTAATATACACGTGCATACACACTGACTCGACGAAGAAAAGCCCCCGCCATATTCTAGAGTATATCGACCATGCAACCATGACGCGTGTAGGTAGACAGTGCACGCGCACACGGTGAAAAAAAAAAAAAAAAAAAAAAGTGTCAATGTCGTCGTCGCGCGTGCATATATATATGTACGGTATACACGCGTACCCAACCCCCATATCGTCGGCGCCAACAACTCCATATGGGTATAATATATACTGTATGTGTCGGTGCAGTGTGCGTGTGCACGAGAAAGTGAGTAGGTACATTATCACGTACGGGGCACAACGGTGCTCGCGGCTATATATGTGTAGCTGCCGCGTCGGGATCATTCATTCCCATAGCGTCAATGGACCTCGTGTGCAGTGTGCACGCACGTAAAAACGGCGCACATAATATATATGTTATGTGTATAACATACTCCCCCTCTCCCCGTTTCTTCGTCGCGACCTTTTAATTACTTTGCGCTCGCTTTGGGGCTGTTTTGTTTTTTCCCCCTCTTCGCGCGTCAAGTGCCTTATACTTTAATTGCACGCGTGGCACGGAGGTAGTTAGCTCTGCTTGTACCGATGGCTGTGTAGAGATGCATATGTAGGTACGCAACGCGCACGTTAAGCGGAAAGATTTGATTCGTAAGAGCAGCCTCGGGCTGATAAGTATAAGCTTTCTCGGTGCGTAATCTGCGCTTAGATGGGATTGTTGCACCGCCTCGGCCACTTTCACCCAACAACGTGACCCCGTAGAGACGACGATTATCGCGAGCTTATACGGAGAAGTGAGACGTTAATATAATATACATATATACACGCTGTTGCGAAAGAGAAAGGTATACATTATATATATGCATCCGAGTGAATATATGTGTGAACATTTCGCGAGGATAGAAATCTAGATGACCCGCTCAACCGAACCGGTGTCAGGGAGCTTTAAAATCCTCGCTTTCGGTTTGCGTGCGCGTTGAAAAAAAAAAAAAAAAAAAAAAAAACTTTAGTCCATGTATAAATTTGGATTTTCGTCATTCAGAGATTATTGCGTTATTGGATGTAATTGCAAGATACATTCCAGAGTCGACTTGAGGATATACAAAACCGGCAACGACGACGGGCGTTTGCTCGCTCGGGATTTTATTTGTCCGAGGGGAGTAAGGGTCGACACAACGGGACGACGGCCACACCGCGGCGGTCACTCATCGGCCGGTGCTAATTAGGTCTCATCGTGTTGCGGGTTCGATTAAAAATTCAGGCCAAAGCCACACACGATCGGTGTATGTACTATATATTTATTTACGCCTCCGCGTTGTCCCGTCCGCGCGCGTCACATGGACGATCCTTCCTGTAAACATCTACATATACATACATCCATACCAAAACAATGCGTCCGCTGAACTACTTATGTATAACTATATGGGTGGTGCTCAAAGTGGGAAGCTGTCGGGGAAACGTCATGTCGCGCGTGGGCGGCCGGATTGGGAAAAAAGAAGGAGACGATGCTCTTGTCCTTTCTCTTGACTTTTCGGGAGAGATCGAGGAGAGGATCGGTATACACACACGTCCGCGTTTCGAAAATAATAAAATTTAATAGCATCAGGGCGAGCAAAGTATAAAAGAAGAGAGAGAGAGCGTCCGACCATATACAAAACAGCTGGTGTATTTTACACGGCTCCGAGGAGCGCGTACGCGCGCATAAAATTTTTCGACCGGGTGAAATATCTCGATGGACACGAGATGTTTTTTTTTTTTTTTTTTTCTACACTGTACATACACACGGTGTCTATACGGTGAAACGAGTTTGAGTGTAGGATCGGGGCCTGCATCGCGGGCTCCTTAATCGAAAACTTTATACCTTTCCTCAGCGCGTTCGGCGCTTTCATTAGCATATATAGGTGCGCTCGGCGTGCCATAAATTTTCGTCGGATTCGCCGGCGCGTTGTACGTATACCAACCGTCATCTCTTGCGCTGCACGGACACGCGTGTGTCTCCTTTATCTTCAAAAGCTTCACGATGCGAGATAGTAATCAACGCGACGAAAAAATTAAGGAGATGGTGGGCGCGTACAACAGGAGGAGGCCAAAGACGACGAGGATGAAATTGTTTCCGAAATTCAAGGCTCGCGAGGGCTTACCGTCGATGCAGCGGCCGAGGGAGGGCTGCGCGGACGACACGTAATATAGGGGCTACGACGGGGGACGCGTCGAGGAGAGGCTAAGGGGAGGGACGCACGGCTGCTTTCTGCTTCTCTGATTTCCATAGAGATTGCGTTATTCGGATCTTCGGCACATCTCGGGGTATAGCCGGCTGCTATCGATAGGACACGAACTCCTCTCCCACATCTCCCTTTCTCCTTTGCGAAAACAAAAAAATCGCCCCCGGCGCCACCCTTTTGCAGCATCACATAATATATACTCAGCGGCAACAACAACATCATACTTTGCAAGGGTTTGTATTTTTATTTTACTTCACCTGCGCGTGCTCGAACTGAAAGAAGGAGAGGAGCACTTTTTTTTCGTATAGTATATGACAGCAACCATGGCAAAAGAGTAACACGATTACATTGATCCATTTTTTTTTTTTTTTTTTATGAAAAGTGAAAGCAGCGGCAGCTCATTTTGAGCTTAGCATGTATCAGCTCTTACCGTGTGATTGTTGAAACGAAGCACGCATGTGCTCCTCCCACGAGTGCGCGTCACCGTATTTATGCTGTCGGGGGCTTGATATTTTGCATTAAAACGAGAGAGCACGTAGTACGCACACCCGCGTTGTTAATATTCCCGCTTGAACGAGAGATGAAAAGCGAGGAGGAGATACACACACATATATATATATATATATATTTACCGTGGAAGAACAGTGAGCCGCAGCCACCGCAACAGCGTATTTACGACGTCGAAAGGGTGGGTTTTGGTCGGAGCCGGCGAATCAGCACGAATTCGCGAGATTACATCGCGAAAGATTAGAAATTCAAAAGCCGGGGGTGTCCCTCCACCGCGCACATGCCATAATACACTTTTTCCCTTTTCATTGTCATCATTGCGCCCGGAGCTTCGACTGCTCTCTCTCGGCCTTTGCTCTTCACTCAAAGCCATGTATAGCTATAATTATATTATGTAGTGTCCCGTAAACATTTTGTCTCGTTACTCTATAGTATAATATTATACATACCTACGAACATACCGTCACATGCAAACAGACAAACAAAACCCGCGCACTAACATGTTCTTGATCCTCTCAAAATATATAACCAGCGCGAGTCGCGTTTCCCCCAGCGTTAACTATATACATAGTATATGTATCCATATATAAATGTGCGCGTATGCATATATGTATATGTAGGTACCGCGAGGCTGCAGGGACATTAACTTTGACGATCGCCGCCACCGCGGCTCTCTAAAGTTTTCCCTTTGTGCGGAGTCGCAAACAGAGACGGGGAGATGCCTGGGAGAGACGCGTATATGCGGTAAATGTGTGTGTTCGTGTTCTCTCTTCTCAAGCTCCTTCTGCATCAGCCCGCAGAGCCACTTGTCAGCTGAGCTAAGCTCTTTCTCCTCCTCCTTGCCACCGCGCGGGGAGAGCCCTCGCGGCGGATGTGTACGGCTGCTGTCGGAAGAGGAAGACGCGCGCGCCTGTGTGTTTTACGCTGGATCCGCGTATTATCTATACTTACGCTTTTTCGTTTGTCATGTGCGAGGGGGACGCGTGCCACGATTACCATACCAATGGATGCAAATTACGGTCCAAGAACATAATATAACGATCTCGGGTGCATGGGGCACACGGGTTAAACGAGGGAGGAGTCTTGGCTACTTTTTTTTTTTTTTTTTTTTTTTTTTACAGTCGCGATTAAAATCCAGGGGAGTATCGGAAATATTGGGCTTGAGCTTTTCCATTGTATACGAGCAAAATCGCGCACTCGTTTTTCACTTTGTCGGCCTTTGGGATTTTCCACTTGGAATATTTTTATCGCCGTCCCTTTGCCACGCGACTAGACCAGACGTATTTTTTTTTCCCCAATAACGAAAGTAATGATCTGTAGGGCGGATTTTTTTTTTCCCTTAAACACAAGGGTAGATTCGAACAAACTAGGGTTTACTCGTACATGGTTTATCAAGTTTTTAATTTTCAGCTGATGGTGAGAATTAAAGTTCAAATAATAGCATGAATGACAAAATCTGTTGATGTTTTTTGGTGACATATATACTCGTGTGAGAAAAAGTAAAAAAAATAGACACGATTAAATGTACGAAAAAAAAAAACATTACGAACATGCCCATATATACATTGTATTCATGACGCTCGCGGTTGAGGTAAATTTTTCCACTGTAGTCGCGCGTGCCGACATTTTACGGGCGCGAAAACAACCGCAACGTGACGCTTATGAAAAAAGTTATTGAACAGGAGGACCGTAATTCCTTGCGAGTTGATATTGCTCGTCCCCCCCCTTCCGCGTTAGCTTACCTACCCTCCATACCGTCAATCCACCTCCACCCAATGCAGACTGTCTCGCCGCGTATATACCTGAGCGTATGTATATATATGTACAAATTTAAACCGGCGCGAGATCGCGAGCACCGCCCAAACATATACGAGTCTGCATTACGTACACCCGAGGGAAATCGAAAAATAATATGCGTCTGCCTGCTGTACGTACATGTATAACCGAGGTAATGCTCGGCACGACGCTGGGGTGGGTCGACCCTGGCTACGAGGGGCACGAAAAAAAAAAAAAAAAAAAAATGAGAAGAAGAGAATAGAATTTGCGCGCTTTCGGTGTAAAACAGCGCAACAAACGAGTCTGTGGGTGAAACCAAGAGAAAAAAAGGTACGAAACGAACTATTATACATGAAGTTTATTCGTGGCAATTTTCAATTTGAAAAAAAAGGAAAAATAAAGTTTCGCGCAAAAGCTGAATAATTGATCCCACAGGGCGCCTATACACGGGAAAAAGGGGGATCGAGCGAAATGGATTGGCCTTTTCATATTTCACGAAGGTCCGTCTGTGCGAGCGCGTATTAGGGTGGCTAGGGTGTATATATCTGCTGCTTCTTCCTCCACCCTAGGCCGATCTAATTTTACGCGGTTGACGCGCGCTGCCTGCGCCGGGGTCCCATAAATTTTCGAAGCTCATCCCGGGCCACGTTTAATACGCCGTCGCTACTTTTTTTTTTTTTTTTTTATTTATTACCCTCCTCGCCGACTCCAAGCGAGTACAAAAGCAAGAGGAGGCTACAAGTTGTAAAAAGGAGCGAATCGCAGCAACGGGTGGGGGGAAGTAGGTGAAACTACTCCTATAACGGGCGAAAACGGGAAGAACCACCGATAGCGATCGCTCGGCAGTATATAATATAGTAGCGATAAACGCGCGATACCGCCACCATCGGAGTATATACCCACGCGCGGATAAGAGGAGAAAGAGGCTGCTGTACCTCTCGAGATGCACCGCGAGAGAGTAAATATATATATATACGCGGAGCGCGACGTGTTTCGTCTCTCCTTTTCCTCCATCCATCCGACTCGTATACCTCCCCCCCTTTCTCTCCGTACTCGCGAGGGACGAGCAGGACCGGAGAGCGAATTTAAATTTCAAATTTCGAACGTGTCGCAGGGTGTGACGGCATGCATAGTAGGCCGCCACCACCGCGACAGCCGCCACTATATGCCCCGGCTGACGCGGCCTGTCGTTCCCCACTCGACGCGCTCACTCCGGCTCTCTTGCCTTTTCGCCTCCTCGCGTCCGCATGTACGTGTACACGTACATACACAGCCGCTACTGACGCCCAACCCGCGTTCGTTGGGCAAAGGGAGTTTGTGGGGCCACAACCACCGCCTCCCATACACATGCATACGCCGGAATGTGCGCCAATTTCCCTCGCGATTTTCCCCATCAAAATTCCAGGGGACACCCTCCTCTTCCTCCGGTTTATACCAAAGGCCTCCTTTTTTTCCTCCACCCCCCCTCCTCACCCCTTCCCGAGGAATTCGCTTCCGGCCCGTGTATTTATTAAGTACAAGCCCTGAACGATCGTTAAAAAGCGACGATGAACCATATACACTAGGTCCACTGCTCGCTTTTTCTTTCTTACGGCAAGAGAGAAAGATGATGGTGGTGTACCGAAATATAACGCGGCCGGTATATACATACGTCATTACGGCGCCAAACGAGTTGGAGATATGTGTACGGGTATGCATGTATACCGAACAACCGCAACCAACAACGAGAGCACATTAGCGGAGCTCCGAAAAACATAGAGCGAGAGAGAGAGAGAAAAGGGTATACGCACGCGAACGATCGATCAAATCTGGCTGTATACGTGCTCGCGCGAGCGTAACGGGATTTTCTCCTCCTCCTCGTCTCGTATCGTCCACCCGAAAAACGAGCGAAACAACACACACACACACACCACCGGCATCGCTTGCTTGGTTGGTTCGCGTGTACACGTCGCCTTGAAGGAGGAGGAGGAGGAGGAGGAAAAAAATTCGGCACTACTCGAAACGCGCCGGGTTGCAAATCGAGCGCCTCGTTTACGCTGAATTAACAGCGGACGAGGCTCGTTAGATCCCGGTTTCTCCCCCCTGCCTCGGGTGCACCTATATATGTATATGTATATACACGTAACGTGTACCTACTGCGAAGCGAAAGATGCTCTCCGTGCAGTTGGCGCGAGTCTCGCGAAAAAAAAAAAACAATAGTATAGGTATATATAGAGGCCCGAGTGGTCGTGCAACGGGGGCGAAGACGACGAGGAAGAGTATAGTATAGACGACGTATTAAAGGGACCGTGATGGGCAAGGGGGGATGCGTCCCTGTCAACGAGGCGCATGCGTTCAACTCTCGGGGCGCCCCGGCGTCGCTAACAGCTTGCCACACGCGTGTATATTATATGCAACAACCAGCCGCCCCGACGAGCGCGTGTGCGCGAATCTCTTGCGCCCGACCGAGCACAGAAAGAAGATACGACGACGCTTGCAGACACGACACGAGAGAAAGGAGGAGTACATAATATATATAGTGTGTTTCGGTGCGTGTGTCTGTTGAGACGAGGGCCAGCTCGTGCATACATGTGTACGTACGTATTCACGTATATGCAAGCGGAGGCCTGTAGCGTGATGTAACGAGCGAGGACCACCTACGTTCCTCTCTCCCGTCCGCGTGCAGGCTCTTCGCGACTCTGCAGCCTCCAAATGTTCCCGGATCGCGACTTGGCCCGAAAAACATTTCGGCCGAACGCTCGATGTAAAGCTCTTCCTCGCATACAATATTCCATCCCCCGTCTTCTTTACCTCCCCCCCCCCCCGACGTCGAAGCCCTTGCGAGGCAAGCCGCCCTTGGTGCGTGCGCTGGCGAGGGGGCGGTATCTCGTGCATTATACATTTGTCTGCATCCGCTTGTCCGTAGCCGAAGGGTCGCGTGCCACCCTTTACCTATATATATATATAGATACATCGTCTTGTTTCAATAGGATAATGCCTCGAGTGTAGGTGTTTTATGTCGCGACGCGATTTTTCGCTCAGCGCTATGAGGAATAACAACATGAGGTTTAACTTTATTGAGGGTATAATATAGCAATGTCCCAGATGATTCCCCGTACTGCGGACAGCTCAACGGGGAACAAGTAATTTTTTTCTTTTTTATGCCAATAACAATCAACGACCACGAGGAACAAACAAGATATACTTTTTGCCTTTACCGAGTGGCCCTCTTCACAATGTATAAATATATATATATAATATATATTTTGTCTTTTGATCCATAGGATCGCTCAACAATCATCAACCTTTTCTCGTGTCTCTCCTCTAATGTTCCTGTGTAAATTAATCAAAATCCGCAGAAATGACATTACTAGCCCGATAATGGAAAGAGGATATATGGGTCATGTTCAGCGAAATGATATCACATACATTGTACATCGTACTTTAAACTATATAAAATCCATTCACGAGAAATCCGATCAACGTGCAAAGGAATGAATATATACTTGTGATGGTAAACCCCAAGGATATCCAATGTATTAACGTAAAGGAAAGAGATGTAGCGCGTCGAGGAGGGAGCTGGATAACTTGTTGGCTCGAAGAACCTTCCAATTTGTCAAAACCCTTTCCCCCCCCCCGACTTGATGTCCTTTTCTCGTCCGCACGCTTTCGTCGTCTCCCCTTTGACTTTGGCATGGTGTGTGTGTGCAGCGAGGCATTGCACAGGACGAAACTGCCGCCGCAAAGGTGCAAGGCGGAAAGGCCAGGAGAGAAGGAATTCCTCGAGGCGCTAGATTTATATTTGATTTACGCCCGAGCGAGCGCGTAACTCTTTTCAGCGCTACGTCAATACACGTCGAGGGTTGCGCCTTTCTTCTCTCGTCCCCCTCTTCCTTCCCGAGCTGCAGCTGCTGCTCGGAACTTATCGAAAAAGAGAGAGTGGCCGGGCCAAGGTGTTTGGCCGCCGATAACGACACCTCGCACTTAGGCGATCATAAATACGCGTCCCCCTTACCCCTTTTCCCTCATTTCAAATCTCAACAGAGCCAGCTTGTCGGTAGCGACGGCAGAATTGTCATATTTTCTCGTCCAGGAGCTTCGAAGGCGAGTACAACTCCCGGTGGAGGAGCAAAAAGGAAAAAAAAAAAGAGAGGGGGCGGAACTTTGTCCGGGCGCTGGCACGCAATATTTCTCTTCCTAGCCAGATTAACTCATCGCTTTCTTAGCGCCACGACTTTTCCCACCGCCCACATATTTATACGTATAACCGGGCCTTGTGCCGAGTACCGATAAACGAAACAAGTGACTTTTGCACGGCTATATACTGCCCTTGCACCTATATACACATCAAGTATGTTATGTATACACTGCGCTATAATATACTCGTCCTCGTTTTACGATATACCCACACCTTAACTTGATTGCTGTAGGAAAAGAGTCTCCTACTCGTTCGATTTTTACCTTCGCCTCGCGTCCCATAATTGACTCCCCTATAACTCCGCATACATATACGCTGCCGAGGACGTAACGTGGCTCGCAAGTGTGTATATGATTATCAAGTGAAGCAGTATATGTATATAGGTAAAGGCACTCGGCACAAATACACCCGTGTCCCTTTCTTTAAACAGCTCTCCTGTATCGCTCGTTCACGGAAAGAAACGGGGACGCGAGCTCGAGATTAGCATTTTCATCGGCTCGCAGTGGTACAGAGTTCGAGTGACGGGGGAGGCAGAGGGTGGTCCTAATCAATCGGAAGCGACTGGGGTTAACGCCGATAAAGAATAAAAAAAAAGGAGGAGGAGGGGCAAGAAGATGATTCGTCAAACGGTGTCTGTTTGAAGGGTAGGTATATATACACGAGTTAGCAGCACAAAAGAAGTTTGTGTAGAGGGCTAACTCGCGGTGGTTGCGGTGTACATACGTGTATCGTGGAAAATAACGATGTAGCCCAGTTGAAGGGCTATAGGGTGAAATATAAATAAGGTCGAACGAGAACGCGAGCCGAGGGATGTCGAAGAAAAAGCGCGCATGGATCGGAGAGACGTATCGATGTAAAAAAATGTACAAAAGTGGTATCGGAGGAAAAGTAGAGTATAGGAGATGGGGGGTACACGTCGTCATAGGTATAATATATAGGTAGACATGAGAAGAATATAGGTGTACATAATATAATGAGCGCGGGGATGAACGAGCACTTACATAAATATACATATATAGAGATATGTGTGTACCGTATATACCACGTGCAGTCGGTTCTGCAGTTATATACAGCAGAAGCAGCGTATAAGCTGCTCTCCGGACACGAATTCTTCGGGGAACGACTTCTTTACCGAAATGGGAGTAAAGTTTGTTCGCCACCGGTTACATACCTACATACACCACTTGCAAGCAACGTGCTGCTGTACGTATATACACATTTAGGTATCGGGCGCACGTCGAGCACACGAAAGAGAGAGAGAGAGCAAACCAGCACGGCGAATGAGAGAGAGAGAGAGAGGGATGTGGAGGATGTCGTTGACCCCCTTGTATTTTATATACATGTATATATACTTGGGCACACGCGGTGGCGGCGGTAGAGGAGCACACACCCCCTCGATAATTTGGAGGTTCTCTCTTACCTACTCTCCCGTGAGAATACCCCGGCTGCTCTATCTCTCGTTCGCCGCCCACCCGGCTATACCCTCGCTTTGATTGTGCTCTAACGCGACTGCGAGAGTGCGTTTGTGTGCATCACTACTGCCGGTGCATCAGCTACATAATACGTTAATTACGAGTGAGGGGGGGGGGTAGAAGGAGAGTACATGTTGTACGGGTGGTGTAAGTATATATATATATGTAGGTACGCGCCACGCACTCCCAATTCTCGCGTCTCGGGGCCTTTGTCGAGAGGATGCTGCGGCCGTGTATATACATATACGCACGTGTAGAGGAAGAGGAGGAGGTAGAGATACAAGGGAGATCTCGAGGACGGGGCGAGAGATAGATCGAAGCGCGATACAAGATGACGAGTAGATATTACCTCGCGGGGGGAGAGAGAAATGCAAGAATTTCTGGAAATCCGTCCCGAGGCGTAAATTAAGTAAAGAGGCGTGCTGGGGTGGAGGGACCCCTCGGAGCAACGAGGACGTGTATATATAAAAGGGTATGTACCTTTTTTTTTTTTTTTTTTTTTTTCCCTCCATGTGGTGCATAAACCGATCTCCTGTGGGGGAATTTATATGCAATTATGTGCTGCCGGACGGACCCCGTGGACGAGTCCGCGCGATGAAAAGTGAATTGTGTGCGAGCGAGCTGCTGTTTATATTCTCTGTAAAAACGGCAGCTCGTCGTCTCGGCCAGGGAGTGTAGTGCTCGTTTTCTCTCTCTCTCTCTCTCTCTCTCTCGCTCTTTACGACAAGACCGGCCGATAAACCCGGCCTCTTTACGGCTTTGGATTTTTGAATTATGCGGAATATTAAGCGCGACCGGAGAATTTGAGAATCCTCGAACGACCTCTGCCACCCCTCGTCTTTTTTTTTCTTTTTTCTTTTTCTTTTCTTTTTTTTTTTTTTACATTCCCGGCGATACCTACACGTGCAATATATGAGAGAGAGAGAGAGAGAGTCAAGTGTTTGAAAGTGCAGTTTGACGCCTTTTCTTGAATGGCCTTTCTTCGAGGGGCGAGGGGGGGGGGCAGAAGAGCCATAGCGAGAGAGACAATCGTGAATTTGCATTCGCCTTTCCCTTCCCACACGCTACGAGTATATGGAAGAGAGAGAGAGAGAGAGTGGGTATATTCGATGCAGGAACGGTTTACGTGATTTACATCGGGACGGACGAAATCATCGGTGTAGCGTTACACTTGAGTATACACATATATAGGACACGTGTAGCGCGTTGCGCGGAACAAGTTGAAACGCCACTTTCTCCGGGGCACTTTGAATGTGCCCCGTCGCGGAAAACCCCCTCGTTTCGATAAATCTCGCGCAAGAGCTTCTCACATCTCTGTTCCAACTTTAACACCACCGCGTCTCTCGCGTGTTTATTTTATTTTTTTCTTTTTTTCTTCTTTTTCTTCCTTACCGCGCTCAGACAAATTATTTTGAAACGCCATGTATCTCTCTGCCTGCGAGGTACGCCGCATTGCATAATTATCGTCACCGCCATGTACCAATAGCAGCGGGCACGGGTGTCCCTCGGCTTGTTTATTTCTCAATTTTTTATTCCCGCCTTACATATCCGCGGCTATAAATTTCACGCTCGTTTAAATGCAGATAAATTACGATTCTTGGGTATAAAATTGTGTTTATAGTGACGGAGGGACGAACGAAAACGCGGAAGAAAAAAAAAAGAAAAACTTTATTATTTACGGATGCGTCGGGAATACGGAGTTTGCCGATGTAGGTGTACTTACATGTACAGCCCCAAAGACTTTACTATTTTTCGAGCTCCTTAATCCTTACCTTTTTTTTTTTTTTTTTTTTTCTTACCAGTGCTCCAATGCACGAGGGCAGCAAGTTACACGCGAAAGATGACTCGATCGGGGGGATTGTACACACTCAAAGAGTACTCGTATAGTAAATTTCAAGAAAAAAAAAAATTCGATCGAGCGCGACGTAAATTTTCTCGCTTTGCAAATACAACATGGTAGGGGAGGGGGGGAGAGAAAAAACGTCTGAAAAAGGTCGGGGAGGTTGATAAAAACCATGGGTTATATGGTACGAAACTACTTATACGAGGACGCGTTGACTCTGCGTATGTATACCTCAAAGCATCAAGTTGGCTCGCGGGGACTTGGGTAAATGAATGCGCGCGCGCCTAATTGAGCTCCGCGTACAGAGCGGGTATATTTATACCCACTTGTGTACTCGTCCGGCGTTCATAATCCAAACGTATAGGTACATGGTAATGATGATGTTACCCTCGAGCTTGAATTTTCTCGTCGATGTTATTTCAAATATTTATAGCGCAGAGCTCGCGTTTGGAAGCAAAATATCGGAGGATAAAAAAAGAAAGAAGAAGAAAAAGCGCTACGTCGGGGTTTTTCATATATAATTTCTGAGCAAAAGGTAGAGGTGAACTGAGCCACGCATCAAAGTCCCCAGTCTGCACTACATTCAAACTAACGAAATGATTTATCGTCCTGTTCTCATCTATAAGATCGTCAGCTAGTGGAATAAGAAATTCAAGGACACAATTTATGAGTACATATACGTATAGTGATGATTATGCATACTCAAGGGATGTAATGTATACACTGTTCCTTTTGCACGCGGATCTCGAATTTACAATAGCGCGCTTCCCAAAGTATCGTCCGTGAGCCCCACCTCCTCTATATACTTCTTTATCAAGAGTATAGGTACAGCAGGCCACCCTCTGTGTGTCCGGACGCCTTTTATATAGTCGAAAGGCAACTGCCTGTGACAAGATATGTACCGGGGACAACCTGTATTGTACACGCAACGACTTTTTAATTGATCCCCAATGGTCTCGAAAGTGATACCCTATATACACAAGTATAAATGACCCCAGGAAGTTGAATCCAAGCGGTTCGGTGTAAATACGTATAACTTTCTTCTCTCGCGGGCCGTGGTGGTACACAGCTCTCTTTCTTTATCCCCCGATGATGGCTGTTGCTTCCGCGGGTGCTCGTAAAGCGTATACGTACGTATATTTATATATACATGTACGTGCAAAGCCCCGACGGTGTCTGGTATAGCCTCGAAAAATAATTGCCGCAAAAACGCGCTCATACGGCTACTAATCCAAGCGCGCGCTCACTAGTTTCTTTTTTCGCCAATTTTCCCATGGGCGCGCAACAACAACAATGGTAATAATAATGTCTGTTTCACGTGTATAGAAACTCGTGTTGTAATCAGGCTGGCCCGGTTAAGCGTGTGCGGGATATGTATGTGTATATGTGTACACACAAGCGATCTTTCATGCGGTGTATCCACGTACACCTCGCTTGATTTCTCGCTCTCCCGTGATTTACGTGTGCATAAAGTAACAACAGCAGCAGCAGCAGCAGCAAACGCGGAACCGATGTACACACAACGTCATGATGTACGACGACAATATCTCGCACTCTCGCTCTTTTTCTTGGTCCATAGCGGTTAGAGTGGTGTGTTTTATCTCTTGTAACTTTTCACCCGTGCAGACACATCTCCAAAACAACCAGAGACGAGACACGCGTGTATAATTATACATGTATGATATACCTTTGTTTCTCCACCATACGTTTTTCCATCGACCACGCGTCCGCTAATCAATTTGCGGGATTCAGTTATTCGGCAACTATATGGCGATGCGTTTAGCGCGTTGTGGACACTTGGGTTTACCTGTGCGGGTGTGTATTTATACCTCCGGAGGGAGTGCATAATGCGTAGGTATTGTACAGACATGCCGTGAAATCTTAATAACAATAATAATTATCGCATGACAGCGGCAGAGCACGCGTGCTTTTGACGGCTCCGATTGACTTGCTATGTAAAACCAATGCGGCGGGTCTTTCTTCCTTTTTTTTTTTTTTTTTTTTAACAGAGGGAAATGTAGAGATTTCTTTCGATCGGTCGCCGTTTTTGCCCACGCCAGCGGGACACGGATTAAATTTTTTTTTCTTGAGGAGGGCCATTCCCGGTATCTTAATTACCACGCTAATGCAGGCCGTAGACGACGGCTATTAGCTTCGGAGGAACAGTCAACGACAACCAACAACTTTGATGGATAATTTATTCGGCATATACAGGTATGTTCTACACACTCATGTCCCATATTAAGACATAATATACCGCCAATATTATCTATTATGGCGATGAGAGCAGAGAAAAATAGAGAGAATATACCAGTTGGCCGGTGTATCTTTACAGTTAGGTATGTATATACCTACATGCGCGTATTATACGTATTTATATGTATAAGGTGTATATATGTGTACGGCCAAAGACATATAATATTGTACATGGGAGTGTTTATATGCCTATATATTTGCGAGTAGGCGAAGAAAGAAGTAGTTACGAAACTTGAGATTATTGGGACTCGCGTGGTGTACATGGTATATATATATATATAGAACCCAATGTGCTGAGAGAGAGAGAGAGAGAGAGAGATAGAGGAGCGATGAACGAGCCAATTGTAGACTATATATGTGCTGCAGAAAGAGAATGAGATGAAGAAAAGAGGGACGATGATTTTGCAGCAGCGGCAGCTAGGGTATAAACGTTACACGGGCACGCTTCATTACGGGGCAATTAAGTCGATAAGGCAATTAGCTGCCAAGTCCGCAATTTAATAGCAGTATACTCCTTTCCCGCCCCTCCTCTCTCTCTCTCTCTCTATCTCGCGAGCAATGCTATATTTATATCATGTGTATACAGTATACAACCACCACCAGCAAAACTGTATAGGTATTACAACTACTTCTAACCATACGTGTGTGTGTGTGTGTGTGTACTGTACATTGTGGCAGAGTAGTACCCGTGATAGAGACAAGTGAGTGTAGTTATAGCATACATATATTAGGTATGTACCATACACGATACGATAGGTGTATACAGCTGACGTCTGGGAATCGCGCGTATATATAACATATATATATATATATATATATATAATGTAATATATGCACGCGCACACGGATATATAGCTCGTCGACGCTTGTTTGCTTGGTTGCTCGCTCGCCAAACTAAAGGCATAAATGTCAAATTGCAAAAAAATCCCGGATATATATATATATAAGGTATAGTATTATGCCGTAACAATGAAGTGAGCAAATGCCTGCGGGCGAGGCGAACCGTACACAGAGTTCAATATATAAGTAGACATAATATACCTACTTATGGCGCTATATGACCGTGTACATACAAACGATCGGCCGATCGAAAATGTACAAGTGGAGGAGGGAAGAAGAGAAAAATGTAAATCCAGGAATCGCGGGCGAGATATATACAGCGCACACATGCACGCAACACTTGGCGCGCGGTTAATATACATAAGCGTATCAAGGGGAGCGCAAGCATCAGGAGCAGCGGGCGATCGAGAGATGGCGGAAAAGGAGGGAGGCCAGAGAGAGCTCTTTCTCCCTCCCGACTTCATTAGTCGGGCACCTGTCCGATCGGAAATTTATGCCCGCGTCCCCGGGTAATTCTACATACCCGTAATATTACGCGCGCGAACCCCATATGTGTGTGCGTGTATGTATATAGGTACTGCACGGATCTTACATATATATATGCAGCCTCTCTTTCTCCTCGTACATATTATATATACTATACATATATGATTATAATATATATATACGAGCAACGGTATATTGTATACGGAGCTTGGCGTGCACACGTCGATCTGTCTCTCGACCGCGCGACTGTGTATATACGCATACTGCAGCAGCCGCGATTTATCTCCCGACCGGTTAATGCGTTCCGAGAATCTATTATGGCCTCCCGATATTATAATTATTTTATTAGCGGCTCGCTCGCTTATTTTGGCCCTGCATTTCACTCAACCCTCTCTCTCTTTTTTTTTTTAAAACATGCATGCGCTGCCGCGGCAGCAAACGAGCGAGCTTTACGATGCACCGAGGATTATGCGATTTTCTTCGAGACGCACGTATACGTATGGGTACTGGCAGATGAGCGTCATCGCACACGTATAATGTGTAATATTATCATACGCGCATACCTCTCTCTCGAGAGGGAGTTGGATTGACGAGACCCCATCACCGATCGGCGATTATTCCCTCTCGCTTCTCGTCTTTCCTTTGTCTTGTATACACTTAGTTACGCGTGGGGTGTACGTGAGCAATGTAATATTGATGATGATGTACCTACGCGGCGTTTGCGTACAAATCTTACTTGGGTCGCGCAATCATTCGGGTGCATCGAGATGTGCCGAGCGAAAAATCGTTAACGCCTCGGATTGAGTTTACTATGGGAGACGCCAAAGATTTTATTGCGCCCGTATACACATATATATTTGTATTGTGCAAGGCACCTTTGGAGTTTTCAGGCACGGGTATCGTATTAGGTGAGTCTCCTTTTATTCCCCGAGTTATTATTCCGTTTTACATTGCAAACGAGATAATGGACTTTCACGGTGATCACGGCATGGCGCGGCAGGACCATGGCATGAGAAGTTTCTGGTGGAGGGATTTTCTGGATTACGCCGGGGCTAATTCAGTTACCGCTTGTATTATATTTGATTTGCATGGGACTCGGGAGACCCACTTATGCACACATATCTAAACCCGTACGCGTGAATGACCTCTTTTTTTTTTTTTTTTTTTTTTTTTTTTTTTTTTTTTTTTTTTTTTTTTTTTTTTTTTTTTTTTTTTTTCCCTCCATGTGGTGCATAAACCGATCTCCTGTGGGGGAATTTATATGCAATTATGTGCTGCCGGACGGACCCCGTGGACGAGTCCGCGCGATGAAAAGTGAATTGTGTGCGAGCGAGCTGCTGTTTATATTCTCTGTAAAAACGGCAGCTCGTCGTCTCGGCCAGGGAGTGTAGTGCTCGTTTTCTCTCTCTCTCTCTCTCTCTCTCTCGCTCTTTACGACAAGACCGGCCGATAAACCCGGCCTCTTTACGGCTTTGGATTTTTGAATTATGCGGAATATTAAGCGCGACCGGAGAATTTGAGAATCCTCGAACGACCTCTGCCACCCCTCGTCTTTTTTTTTCTTTTTTCTTTTTCTTTTCTTTTTTTTTTTTTTACATTCCCGGCGATACCTACACGTGCAATATATGAGAGAGAGAGAGAGAGAGTCAAGTGTTTGAAAGTGCAGTTTGACGCCTTTTCTTGAATGGCCTTTCTTCGAGGGGCGAGGGGGGGGGGCAGAAGAGCCATAGCGAGAGAGACAATCGTGAATTTGCATTCGCCTTTCCCTTCCCACACGCTACGAGTATATGGAAGAGAGAGAGAGAGAGAGTGGGTATATTCGATGCAGGAACGGTTTACNAAAAAAAAAAAAAAAAAAAAAAAAAAAAAAAAAAAAAAAAACCAAGAGAAGGGGAGTAAGTGGGGGGGGGGGGAATACATAGGAGGAGGAGGAGGAAGAAGCGCCCCGGAAATTTATTGTAATGCTCGTAGAGGGTCTATTTTCGTTTTTCCTAATGACACATAAAACAAGTCGTAATCTGAATGAGGTATCGCGTTGGCCCGAAAGGGAATGCGCTTGCGTGTGTACATCGGTTGGGCATACGTTTGGAAATGAGAAAAACACGAGCGCTAGCTGTTACCGGAGATGTCGTCCCATAAACTACTACGAGTTTATAACGAGAAGAAGGTAGGGGGGGGGGAGGTTGGAAACAATTTTCCTCGGAGCGAAAAAAAAAAGAAAGAAAGAAAAAAAAAAAACCGAGAGACGGGAAAAAGTGGATGCATACAACATTGAGGGTTTTGAAGGTAAGAATGGAGGATGAGCCATGCACGAGCGAGTAGAAAGTACCACCTATATATTATATACCTATACCTACCAACCAACCGCTTAGCGGAGCGGCTATCACACGGGCATAAGTGCGCAGACAGGCTCCTCGTAAACAATCGAGGCGCGGGAAAGTAAAGAGAGGAGGAAAAGGGCACTGGACGACGACGACAACGACGACGACGACGACGCACTTTGTGCACAGGCAGAGCCTTTATCCATCAGAGAGTCCGGCCTGCCAGGCGCGTGTATTATGGAGGGCTGAAATTTAAGGCTCGGCTTTACCATCACCTCGGCTACGTTGCATTAAACCACCCTCATCCTCCGCCCGCCCCTCCTCGTCAACCGGGTGCACTCATCATCGTCACTACAATGCCAAGCGTTAGCTGCCCTCATCTTTGCACCCGACCCCCGCGCGAGCGTGTATTATCGCCTCCCTCTCACCGCTTCGACCTCTGTATATTATTAACGCGCTCGCACCGGCGGTAATACAACAGCACCTCCTTGGGGCTACACTCTCTCTCTCTCTCTTTTTCCCTTCCATCGCGCCCTGTCCCACCGTATCGCATATTATAGCCATGGGTATCATGTCCTAGCGTCGAAAGACGGATGGGAAAAACTTGTAGGCTAAACTTCCGGAAAACGCGTATGGTATACGTACACACTCGAGCACACACGTGTTTCCCCATTAGTTTGGAATATATATATATATGTGTGTAGAGAAGGGGGCATTTCGAGTTTTTCGCCGAGCATGGAAATTCTATCCGAAAATGTAAAGCTCGGCTCTTTTTCCGACTTTAGTGCCGCGCTGTCGTCGAGTATACGGCTGCGTGAGACAGTGCAGGCGGCGGGGCTAATTTGTCTGTCAGGGTGAATTACGACGGCGCGCGAGCGCGGCAATTTGGCCCTCGAATTTTCGACTACTGCTACATATATATATACACACGCGGGGGTCGATTTCTCCTCTCTCTCTCTCCTGCCTCTGTAATATTATTATATGTACGAACGGTCCCTCGCAACGCGGGATTTTAATTAAACTTATTAATTTACGCGCTTTTTCTCGGACGCGGCGCGCTAATGCTCCCTCAAGATTCTCGGATACAATTAACGGAGGAGAATATAAAGAGGAGGAGGAGCGTTTTACGCCGACGAGAGAGGCTTTTACAACGCACGCGCTTATACGCGTGTGTATACGGGACAAGGTAGGTGTGTATAATATACATGCATGTGTAAAAAATGATGAAAAAAGTTTGGAATATCTTCGTCAAAAACGATCGTTCCATAATGCCTGCGGAGAGCATATATATATATATATATATATATATAATGTAATATATGCACGCGCACACGGATATATAGCTCGTCGACGCTTGTTTGCTTGGTTGCTCGCTCGCCAAACTAAAGGCATAAATGTCAAATTGCAAAAAAATCCCGGGGCCTGCATCCTTTCCTTCTTTTTACGAGCATCGTATTACTCCGCGCGAGCGATCGTATTTTTTTTTTTTCCTCTTCTTCTTTATAAAGGCACCAGCAGTGCAGCGTCAGTCCCGAAGTATCAGAAGCCTCGTAAAGCGCGGAAAAAAATTAAGACAGAGGAGGA
>NW_019379587.1:1917843-1958323 GCF_000648655.2 Copidosoma floridanum
GTACTTAATTTTTTTTTTTTTTAATCTTTATTAATATTTCAATGAAATACAAGATTTGACAAAGTAGCACTATAATTCATTACTTATTCGATTTTTTCTAAACCATAGTACTAATTCAGTAATTATGTATTAATTTATAAAGAAAAAAACTTTATTCTATGTCATAACAGCATTTTCATAGTATCCATAAAAAAAGGCATAAGATTTTTTTTATTGTGAATCGTAAAATTTGGAATATTAGATTCAAATGCCTTATCTGGGTGAGGAAAAGATAAGAGAAATGGAAGTTTAAAGACTAATGAGCCCTAGGAATTCTCCTGAAAAATACGATAAAAATATTTGAGTTCTGAAACATAACGAAGAACCGGACAAAGCCTAACCATCGGTCAGTCAGTGAATTGGATGTAGCAAACGTTTGACTAATATAACGACCGTCAACCAGAAAAATCGAAAATACACAAGTGAAATAAAATTAATATTGTAACTAATTCGTCTGAATAAATGTACTTACATTTCATCGTTTTATCTGATTGAGTTACACCTGTGTTGCTTAAAGTAAGTATTTTAACTGCCACAGATTTCCCTTTCATTTCATGTAATATACGATGGTAAATAGCCAACTTTTTTATACGTATTCACAAGGATGTATTTTGTTAAATGTAAGGTTTTTGTGCCAATTTTAGTCGTCCTTACTGTATTTGCCTCTGCTCCTCACTTTAAAAAGTCAAACTTAAGACGTAAATAGTGCATAGCTGGTACATGATTTGGCTGTCTTAAAATGTAACTATACTTAAAAATATCATCAAAGATCACATTGGTGTACTGACAGTTTCAACCAAGTGGTTTAACAAATTTAATAATATGTTGCATCCAACTTTTACCTTACTTAAACCTATAATAATCACTGTGTTAGCTAAGTTATTAAGTTCATATGGTTGGGCTTATCAAAAATCTTTTGTAGCACTTGGATAACCTATTGATTTTTTTCTTTCAAGCAATAGAATTCAACCAATTCATTCAAAATAGTGTTAAAAAGACAAAATTGTTTTTTTCTTTACCAACAGTAAAACAACTTCTTGACCAAATAGCTGCATCATCATAGTAAAGTTTTAGAATAACTTATTTAAAAGAATCAGCATCAGTACCAACATGGGAAACAAAAATAACAAAATGTCAAGAGGCAAAGTAATGAGCAATGAAATCTACAATAGTGATCATAGTAAACCCTGCCCGGCTGTTACAAGTGACAGTAGCTACAGCGTGCAAAATAACAGCTGCAATGGCGAAAAGAAAAATTCGTCTGAACCCAACAGTCAACTAGATGTAATCGTTGAAAGTTGCTTGTTCTGCGGAAGGGTGTGTTCACAATTGCAAAGCCAATATCACTCAACAAACGATTCGACCCCTTTAAGACCAAGCTTGTATAAATGTCCACAGTGTGAGAAAAATTTCAGAATTCAAAAGGTTGCTAGAGAACTGTCCATTTCATCAGAATACTCGAGCTCGTATAAGGGTGTATTTTTGTGCAAAATCTGCCGTATCCATTTTACAAATTCGGATGGGGTCAAAATACATATGGATAGCTGCAAGAAGCGAGCAATGCACTAAGAGAGGAAATTTTCGTAGAATATATATTTGAAGCCCATTTATGGGATCAAAAGCTACATTGACCTCACTGTGTATTTTATTTAAATAAATACTGATTTCAAAAAAGTCTTGTCTTGAATACTAAAAATAAAAAAAATTTGCACTCCAATAACCCAGTAACCATATGCTACCTGAGAGAAAGAAACAAGTTAAGCTAAGAGATACATTTACTAATCCGACAGTGATATTGACATTACTATACGCACTTGCTAAATTTTTTACGACACTATCCAGGATTTTGGCTGTTTACATGATGTGACGTAAATTCATAACCAACAGTCTGATGTGACTTAAGTGCACTTTATTAACTAATTTTGGTTACAAAGAGATAAAATTAAATGTTAAGAACTGTGGTTTTCCTATGCTTACTTTTAACATTCAACTTAAGTTAACATTTAACTTGAGCGTTAAAATATTTTATTGCGTTAATGCTCCACTTATCTTTGAAAGTAGAATACCAATTACGTTGGAGGAGATAGAGACGTTTTATTTTACTAGTTCCAAATATATTAATTACATTGTCATTTGCCACTCATTATTTCACATCTCATATCAGTGCTGTCGAGCTTAATATTTATTGAAATTCGATCAGCACCAGTAGTTTAGTTGAGGCTTTTTTACCAAGTCTAGAAGTTTTAATTCATACAAAAAAATCGACTAGCTTTAAGGGTACTGTACACTTTGTTCTTTTTGATTATTAAATTTTTTTTTTTTTTTTTTTTTTTTTTTTTTATATTCCCGCTCGACTATAAAACATACACACGTTATAATGTATATACTGAACGCTACAAGTATACGTAGATTCTTTGTAAAATTTTCCACGCCGTATATATAGGTGTATATTTTGTATAAGCGGGGTGTCTTGGAGATGATCATCGGATCGCCGGCTAAATCAATATATCGTGTCGCGTCAAGGGTATATAATATATACCTATAAAATACTGCACCAGAGCAAAAGCTGGACGTGTGGTGATGATGGTGGTAGTTTTTTCGGGCGATTTTTCCTCGGAAAGCTTTTTAATAAAGTTTATGCGGGACATAATGGTAACGGTATAATAATAATAATAATGGCGTACGAGAGAGACACGCCGTGGTTGATGTGCATAATATATACCTATGTATTGTAAGTGTGTGGGGGTAGGTTCATTGCAGAGCTGAGCTACTTTACGCTCGGCACCTCCGTGAGAAGAAGGAAGAAAATCCTTTTAAAATAAATTGAACGGAATAAAACGCTGGCGAAACTTGGCTTGCACATCGAAAAAAAAAAAAAAAAAAAAAAAAAATAGATGGACGGATCAAGCGCGTACATAAGCTGCTATATATTCAAGTACCCTCGGAGCGAACGAATTTGACTGTTCCAATTTTCTAGTGCAGGGTGAAAAAACGCTCCCGCAGCTAAATGGACCGGTTTATCCGTAGGGGCCAGGATCCCAGGAGGGAAGGGGTCATATTCGTTTGTTTTTGAGATGTGGGTGAAATATCGGCACGATGCGCGTATGTACACGTATCAGCGAACGAGAGAATATACTGCAAGGAAGACTCGTGGCGGCCTACATTCGACCGACGAGCGAAAATATTTGCCCACCACCGGGTCTTTCCTCCGATTCTCTTGATTATCCTTTTCGAAAGCAGTCTCTCGCGCATTGTGGGCGTATGGACAGAAAATGCACACCCTCGCACCCAAACAAGCGTATACGTGTATCATATGCGGCCACTCGCTTGAGATGGGGTAGGTATACCTTATTATACTAACATCCATTACAAACGTTAAAGAGAAAGAGAGGACGAAAGGACGAGAGAAAGAGCTCTATAGCTGCAGAAACGGAGTAACTATACTTACGTCAGGAGCCGAGCAAACAAGAGCTGCAGAGCAAACGAAGAGGAAGAAGAACGCGATTGCTGCAGGAGCGCCGTGGCGTCCTTGTAAGAAGCAGCCAAGAGCTAGTGGTGGCCCTTTCATATACACGTGGGCCTATACGCGCGCATACATGTATACACATGTGGGGTATACACGTACATAGAGAGGAAGAGAAATAGTACAAGGAGCAGCGGAGGGACCCCGATCGAGCTCTGCAGGACGTATACGTACAGAGAGTAGGTTTAATCCTGTAGGTGTATAGGTAAGTATTATATAGAGGGTATGTACTGTGTAGGGTATATAATATATATGGAGAGCACGAAAGAAAGAAAGGAAGGAAGAAAGAGAGGGGCAGCACAGGTATGCAGCCTCTCTGGTGAGCACCGGCAACGGCGTCGGCAGCGGTGGGCCTCTCTGTGGGCATTCCTGCGGCGTTGCCACTTTTCTCCCTGTCTTTATCCTTCCCCACCCCACCCCTTCTCGGTGATGCTTGCTCTTGATCCTGCAATGATGCTGATGCTCCTTCAACTGCTCACTATACATATGGTACACAACACTTTTGATATTTGTAGGAAATGTTAAAAAAAAAAAAAAATTATATCATAAACGTGTATCGAGGCACCATATTATTATTTCGTCCAGTTGACCCATCCGCGTCCTCGAAATCGGTGAACTTTATCCATACAGTATAGTATAGGTATATATTTATACGATGGCCGTGTTTGTGCGTTTGTTTGAGCACCGGAGAAGCTCGAGGTAGGTGGTGTATGGAAGGGCCACCGAACAGAGGCACACAAACTTTACTCCTCGTAAATTCTTTATCCGAATTCTTGTACCTATACCTATACGGTATACACCAGCCGCACAGAAGCAGATCTGATGATACATTCGGCTGATTGTGCGTGTACAAGAGCTACTAGATTATCATACATACATTATAGTCACCTGTGTGTGTGTGTTTTTTTGTATATACCTATAGGTATACGTAATATACGTACGATATAAAGCGCGTATGATAAATATCAAGGAATTCCATCGCGTGGACGCGCTTACACTAGGATGTACCTACTTACTCCTAGAGAGAGAGAGAGGATGGAATGATTACGAACCATATATTTTTTTCCGGGCCACACTTATACTAGCTGTTATAAATATATGGGGCGATGTGACGCGCGTCATGCCTCTGTGAATTCAACTTATTTCAAACTATGGAATTTGAGTGTAGAAGAAGTAGGTGAACCTCGGGGTGGAAACAAAAACTCCTCGTGTAAATTTTAGGCTGGATTTTGAACTTGTGCACGTAAATTTCAATGGGTATGTATGCGTAACTGGGAGGTCGGCTAATATACGAGACGCGAAAAAAAGGTGCCTTTTATTGAGTGCGTGCAGGATATATAATATATAGGTGCATATTACCAGGTCGCAGTGCAAGTTAGTATAGACACGCTAGTGTAATACTATGTATGTATACATGCAATATGGGCTGAGGAATCCGCGAGCGGGAGTCGAGGGAGAGGGGAAAGAGAGAGAAGGGCGCACGATAACGAGGGAAAGACGGAGAAATCGAGTTACTCTCCGGCGCGCTGGAGGCACTCCTTCCTCTCTTTCTCGTATATATACGCGCTCTCCGGGGATCTCGGATCCTCTCTCTTTCTCTCCGCGAGTGTGCATCATACATATATATGCAGGCCCGCGAGGAGGAGTTCCGTTAGTGCGTTACATGTATATTATATATATATACGTATCTTCGAGGTGATATAGATATAATATACGTGTCAGAGGCGCAAGGGCTCGGTAGATATATTATATAAATCAACGTTGCAGAAAAGAAAAAGGGAGCAGCACAGCTGCGAGATATGGGTATATGTATATACACACTATATAGTTACCTACTCGCGCCACCGCGACTGACGGAAAAGTTTCCCGAGTCCAACGGTTAATCGAATTACGTTTTGGCTGAGTCGATTTTGTTTAACAACTTTTTCGCTACGCTTTTCCCCCAAAGGGGAGATTTCCTACTGTCTATACTATCACTCGCAGCTGCAGGAGGAGGAAGAGAGTCGGAAGCTTTTCTACCCGAGTACACGTACAACACCTATCCGACGCTTTGGACATTTTCGTTTACGTTCCGATTACAGTAATTTTGTATATGCTTAACAGTGCACTTGTTCATCCACAGTTTCTTCTTCTTCTTCTTCAAAAGGAAAGTTGGACCGTGCAGTACAAAACGAACAGATATATTATCATTGGCAACTTGCAAGCTCTATTTTTACTCAACTCCATTAAAAAGTCAAATCGACCCTCTACAAGGTATACACAATTTTGTTTTTTCCCCCATCCCCCCTCGGATTTCTCATTACTCTGCGGGAAGAATCGAAAAGCGGAGGGATGGTACTCGAAATCGGAATAATTGAAACTAAAGTTCGATCGACCGCTGAGAGCGCCGCAGTGACCGTACCTATATACGTATCTTGGCTCCGAGTCGAGGGAAACCATAACACACGGGGAACGCGTTTTACACGTCGCGCGAGTCGCGAATATCAATGACCCGTCCGCAATCGCGGCATTCAATTATGCATAACGGTATCAAACTTGTTCCCAAACTTTCCTCCACGTCTATTCCGGCCCCTTCGCAAGTGGCGATTCTCGACTCTTACTCTCCTCCGGACGCAGTGTACACTGTACCGGGATTAAAAGAACCTCTCCCCCTCCCCCCATTGATAATTTTTTCATTCCCAAAAGTGATGCGGTAACTTTGTAGATATTGGATAAACTCCTTGGACAATCGTTACTGAGACGTACCTAGTTCAACTCAACTTTGGCACGACGCGGGCCATGCATTCTACCGTCATATGCTCGCCGAGTCGAGAAAAATCTCTTCATCTAATCGACCATCAGCAAAATGAACTAACCATTTTTTTCCGAGCTGATTCAAGCCGCTTCTTGATTGTTGCGAGCACATTGCACGTGAAAACCGGTACGTTATATGTATACCTGTACCCTCGAACGAACAAACTTTTTGCAACGCTTTCCAGCTGCACCACCTTAATACGCACACACGTACATCGTACGTAAAGTTCGAGGTCGAACGCCTTTTATTTATTTTTTTCTCTACCGTTTCATTCTATTATTATATACACACTGCAGCCGAGCGGTGAGAGTCGGGACGGGGGCCCTCGCTCGAAATTGCCGGCTCCGAAACAAAAATGGTAAATGAGAAACTCTATAATTTAATAGAAAATTGCACGGCTTCTGTTAATAATAACACATCGGACGGGGGAAGTTTGCGCAGAGGATGCAGCCGAGAGAGGGAGTAATTCTCTCGCGAGCCGAGCTTGTATACGTTGGATTAGATAGAGGATTTTGCATTCGGGGAGGGAAGGGGAGGCCGTAAAGCGCAGAGATCGCGGCCAAAGCGCTGATTACCTTCGAAAGTTTTGGCACACTAATCGCGCGGGATACACTCCATACACAAACAATTTTTCCTTCCTTCCTTTTTTTTTTTTTTTTTTTTTTCAAAAGGGGTAGATAATCCTTGCTTTGCAAGATGATTGGCCGTACTTGTTACACACGTGAAATTATCGAGGCCCCCTAGCTGACGTCCCCCCGCACACACGTGTAGTCACGTTACCGTCCTATATAATATATACAGATGAGCGCATCCAGGACCCCCAGGCGATAAGATTACGGCGTATGTATGAATATGATATACGGGCCCACGTACGTATATACACGTGTACACTCTCTCCTCTGGTTCTCCATTTCGCAGCTCGTCCTTTTTCGATGAAATTACGAAAGAAAAGGGCAAAGGAAGCGGTATCAGCAGCAACAGGGGGAAGGTCGGCCTTGATGCCCCGAGAATCGATACATGTATATATATATATGTAACGAAGGAGGCCCAAAGTATATTATGCTCGTGTACATGGTAGACGTAATGGGACGACAGAGCGTCTACTACACACATATATATTATACACAAGGAGCTCTCAGCTCGCATGCTGTTATACATGTACATCACACACGCGGGAGAAAACGAGAGCGCGAGAGATGCTTCTCCCGTGTCAGTCGGCAATTTAGCGCCCGCCGCGGGCCCGATTCCCCTATTCACTTAATTACCGATTATTAAATTTTTTTTTTTTTTTTTTTTTTTAATATACATCCGCAAAGCAGCCATGCACAGCGTGGATATAAAATATCCTTTTTTTTCTTCTTCGAAACGGAAGAGGGGTATCGCCATTGTCGTATACTTTATTTTTTGTTCACGTGGTGCGAGTTTGGTAGCTCCTATACATATACCATTGGAGTCGCTGCTATTACATGCGATCGATTTAATATATCAACTATAATCACGTACGTTTTATTTTAATACCAAAAAGACGATGGGGGCCATGGCAATAGGCGCTAGTCGATTTTTTTGGTTACGGGAGAATCCCGTGCTAAAGATGCTAAAGATGTTAATTATACACGTTTAAAAAAAAGTAAAACTATGATGGAAAAAATTGCGCCATGTGCATATGAGTCGTCTATGTTTGGGGCCGGGGGTGAAAATTTCGTTGCGGCACGTAAGATGATTTACTATAGCTCAACATTTCGGGTGTATATATATATATATTATAGATACATAGAAATAATATATGTATAATGTCATAAAGTGTGTGTTGGTAATGGTTGATTGGTATACTGACCTTGTTCCGCTTGGCTGCCCTCGAGAGTCGCGAGTAACATCAGCGTGACGCAGCAGCAGAGCAGGAGGGCCTTGAGGGCCGGTCTGCGTTCCTCCTGCGCCATACCACTGCTGGGACTGCGCTCAGGCAGTACGGCCAGCCCGCGGTCACGGTAATGTCAGCAGCAGGGCTCCCGAGAACCGCGTGTATACCACGACCACGACTATCAGGGAGCTGGCTCAACGCGCCCTCAGCAGTGACGACGGTTGCTCATCCTCGCCACCTCCGATCCTTGTATATATATCACTGCTGCTGTCGTCGTCGTCTTCGACGTTGTTCCTGCGGACGCGAGCCTAGCATTGCCGGCCGTTGCGCCCGGGCGGAGGCCCCGAGCCCTCCAGCCCCTCCTCCTCCCTCCTCGGACCCGTCGTCACAGCCAGCCTGCTTCCTCGCCTGCTTTTACCCTGCAATCCAACAAAAGACAAAACAGCGCATTAGCCGGGGCTCTGCGAAAATGCGAATAGAAAAAATCTAGAACGCGTCCTCATCCTCCCTCCTCCCCAAATACAACACCCCCCCCCCAACGCGTCTCTTTTCATCCCTCGCACCGGAGAGCTTTTCTCATCTTAGTCCACCCCTCCTCTACTCTCATCCCTACTCGTATATGTATAGCCCTTTGATACGCCGGAAAATGCTAAGTGTATCCCTCCTTTTTTTTTTTGCCAAAAAACGCAAACAATGGCCCTGTCTCAGTGCGCTAGGGGCGCGCTCAGAGTCGACGCTGGATTTCGTATTATTTTTCTCGCGCTCGGCGTCGAAAGCTAGACGACGACGTACATAGCCCGCGAGCTCTTCGACAAAATTACTTTTGGCCTCTTTTTTTGTTATTTTTATTTTTCCCTCCCAAATGTATATCATTAAAGGGGATACACACACGACGAATGAGAATGTACTAATGGTACCTGGAACAAGAAAAAAATGCGCCATTTTCGTCCCTCCCCCACCTTTGTGGCTCTCAAATATATATATATAACGGTACAATGGGCGTTGATGTATGTTTAAGGTTACACGTGTGACGTACAGCCAACAGTGACTTACGAGCTAATGATACACTCTGCCCAAGACTCACGGGGCATCAAAGTTTTAACGAGCGATCTTATCGCCCGTACGAAAAAATACCCTCTCTTGCGCAGGTTTAAAAGAGAAACAAAAAAAAAAAACAAATCAAAATAATGCGGAGCAGTGTCATTTCGGTTTTCCCAGCCGAAGCGGAAGTAAGTACGTTATTCCTGAAAAACGAGGTCACAAAAAACATACACCGCGACGTGTTTGTTTGTCCAACGGGGCAACTATACCATACCCTATACCTAAAACACCTAATCAGATGGCGCACGAACGAGCAAAATTATACGTGGTGGCCGACGCGGGCACGCCAACATTGTGTATACGTAAACACACACGCACGCGCAAACGAGATTTTACAGCGGCAATCGAGAAATGGACGTTGTAAAAAGACCCTCGCATCGGGACGTCATTTTTAGCGGATTTCTTTTATCGGCGCGTTTATCGTCACAGTGCTAGTCCCTTGATGATAACAACAACCTGTGTATATGTATATATGCTCGTGCAGTTGCCCGTCAAATGAAAATTGAAAGCGATAACCTTTGCGCCCAAAGTACCAATAACCAAGTTGTATCTACGTCGTATAACGCTCCATCGCGATCTTCGTTATATTACACATCGAAGTAAGTATAACTTGATGTGCGTCTGGCGCTTTCGTCTTAATGAGGCCCAAGCGGAAAATACGTCGTAGGTATAACTGCGGGGAATTTATCGCTCGTTGATCCCGAGCATCAAGGATGCTTTGCGTGGAATGAAAAAGGGTGACTTTACCATGACTATTTCACGGACCTTAACGGAAAATGAGAAAAAGCCGAGGTGACACGATGGCGTTTTCATATCTCTGGACAAATTACATCGGAGCGAGGGAGCCCGAATGTAAGAAGTTGGGAAAAAAAAGCCTAGAGTAACGAGGAAAAATCCGTCGCGATGAAAAAAAAAAAAAAAAAAAAGTGGAAGGGCGCTGGAATTTTATTTGCGGCAGTATCAGTAGTGGCTACGAAAAATGAAGAGAAAGAAAGGAAAAAAGTAGAGAGACAGGGACCCGTCTGTACCGTTGCAAGCCGAAGCGAGTAATTAAGAAGATCTCTAATGAGGACGAAATAATCATGCCGGGGGAGGTGGAGAGGAGGCCCATGTCTCGCCGTATGAATCGGCTTTGAATGAATTTCCCTTCTTTTCCACCTCCACCTTGTTAGAGGGAAGCCGTGCGCGCCCCCATAAACAAAAAAGAAGGAAAAACATAGCAAGAAAGAACGAACGAATGAGATGGACGTGTATATATATATATATATACATGTACTCTTTTTATCGCCACTCCGATGCTTAGGAGCGAAGAAAGAGAGAGAGAGAGCCGCGAATTTCTCCCGCTATGCTCCGCCGCTGAATGGAGCAGCAACGGAAGGATATGCACGTATTCTCGCCGGCGAACGAAATTCCCTTCCATCGGATCGGATCGGATGGTACAAGTGCGATTCCTTTAACCTGCTACAGAGTCCCCCCCCCTTCTTTGGGTATACACGCGAGCCAGGTAAATAGGACGACCCTCCCCCCTACTCTCTTTTATGCCACCCACCTGCAGTATAGAGCTCGTTGCTTGCTCCCTTTCACTCGGTTAAAGGTAGCGCGCTACACCTTTTCGGACTGAGGGTGAGGGAGGGAGGGAGGGGGCGAAATTTCCCTCCGACGATTGCATCGCCATTCATTGGCGAGAGACACTTCAAGTTCGAGACGAGGCTCGAGAAGGTATACATTTTGTCTATCGGCGACGCGGCTTTCCACAAGGACTTGGAGGACTTTCACGAGAGGAGCTTCCTTTTTGGCCCCCGTCTTGCCAAAGAAGAAAGAAGGAGGGCTCTCTTTTTACTTTCACCGGCGAAATCCCTTGCGCTTCCGGCGATCTTTACGCGCTCCCGGAAAATCGCCGAGCCGCGAGAGTCTCCTTTGCCCATAAGCAATCGCCGAGGACCAAGAAAGAGACGCGCAAAGCTCTTTCGGCTCTCTCTCCCCCCCGACTATTTGCTTCTCCGCGGCGGCAGCTGTCTGTGCGCGAGCTCTCCTCTACTCGGAGCAGTACAAAGACGCCGCAAGACCGACCGCGAAGCCCCGGCAGCGAACTGCGCCTGCAGATAAAGCGGCCAACAGGACGGATTAAATTTAACGAGATGCATCCTCTTTGCCTATACGGCAGCCAGACGACCCGAGCCCCCTTCCTCCCATGGGTCGGGCGGATATTTCTTTCCTGCTCCTGTAAGCTTTTTGTTTCCCTAAAACCCTTCTCGCGACGACGCAAATAATAAAAATTCATCGCGGCCAGGGTAAACACAGGCACTCCGCGGTAATATTTTAAAGCTTAGCGTCCCCTTTTCCCTCCTCGATTTGGCTGATGAAATTTTATTTCTCCCCGACGAAAAGTCGTGATAAATATTTGCGCGGCCGCGAGTCGATTGGGGTAAAGCGGCAACGTTTCCGCGTTTTAATGAGAAAAGAGAATAAAGGAGGAGAGCCAGAGTGCACATCATTTTTGACAACAAGAGGATGAAAAAGTTGGCCGCGGGGATGTATTTTCAGCAGCTGAGGGAAACAGAGCGCCGACGACGACAACGAGTGCTTTGCGTGAAAATAATCCGGGAGAGCGAGAGAAAGTTAAGATTGTTGGAAAAAAAACAAGGATAATGCATTCGAGGGTTATTGTCGTCGTCGTCGATTGGTCGATGCTTCACTTCTTAATTAAATTTCGTCACAATGCACAAAGCGAGAGGTACTCTCGAATGTCATTCCCGAGACATATAATTATTGCATACACATTTCCCGCGGACAAAGTTGTGCCTTTTTTCTTTTGTCGTGCTCTCGGATACTGGTGCGCATAAAACACGCCGACGAGTCGTGCGCGCACAAGGCAAGAGGTGTAGTGTTCCTTAATTTTCGGCAACTCGAGTTGAAAAGAAAAAAAAAAAAAAAAAAAAAAGCACCAACAACGAGCACATAGTCGTCTAGAGGAACCGAACGACATAACAATCCACTCGTCACGTAGCGTAAATTTAAAACTCGAGAGGGCAAAAGTTTCCTCACCGCTGCGCCATCACCCGTGCACATACATACCTACCAGACTAAAGCAGCGGAGAAGGGCGAGAGGGATATGAAAAAATAAACGCCTATCGAGAAAGAGAGGGATGATGCTCCCTTTTCCGGCGAAGGCACGTACGGCGATAAAATAGAGCGGCGCGTAACCGATGGGAGAAATCAGCGTCCGAAAAGAGCCAATCGCTCGCAAATGGCACACAGCCTCTCTTCTTTTTTTTCGTAAAACCCATTCCCCCCCCCTTTTTTTTTTGGCTGTAGGTGGTCAAAATCGGCGATGCAGGCATCCGTCATTGTTTCGGTGCAAGCACATGGGTGATGATAGCCACAGCAGCACGCACGCACCAAATCCACCTCTATCCACGTGTATACACACACACACGCACACATATGTGTACAGAGAAAAGGGCTGGACGCATCGAGACCCTCCCCCCCATGTCCCTACCCCAATGGAACTGCATTTTTCCCTCCCCTATGTACCAACGTATCAGATGGAACCAGCAGTCCGTCCGACCGGCTTTGGCTGTATCTACTGTATCGGTACTGTTACATAAAAGCTACTGCGCTGGGTATCTATACATGTATTTGATTGCGCCGCCGGCAATTTCCGCGAAACCAATAATACCCAGCTGTACATATATACATCCATCCATCGTAGACAGCGGCAGTATAATATACAGGTCTGCCGGAGGTCTGCTTACGTGCAGGTAGCAGTCACTGCACCCGAAGGTAATTGAAAACGGCGATTCGAACAAATCCGTTTTATACGGGGGGACCGATCCGTGTACATATTGTGGGTATATATATATATGGGTTTACAGTTGTCCCTTGCAGCGACTTTTTCTTTATACACCGTGAGGTGCTCGCCGGAGAGCATCGCGATAACGCGTATCTCCCACCCAAGTTTTTTCTCGTCACGGCTCCTCCGGAGATCAAGACACCGCGGCCTGGATGATTTTTCCGAAGCAAAAGACACGTTATCCGTACACGTACACACACACACACGAGTGAAAGAAATGGATTTATTGGCCATAACAATATATATATGGTATGGCGCAAAGAGACGGATAAGTCCTTGGCAGCGCGGTTGTCTTGACTCGATACGCGATATTACAAAGAGACGCGCATACACGTACAGATAACAACGACGCCAAAAGAGCCCTGTACCATAGGTATATACTCATACGCACATCCAAGGGAGAGAGAGAACGGCTATCGATCAGTTTTTATTGCATACTCTTCCGCTTACCTTTCATCTCTCTACTGGCTCTAACTCTGTCGAACCACGCGCCATCGCCGTTCGTTGCCATTGCCTATATACATATACATATACATATACGCACATTATACGACGGACGTTTTACGACAGCGGTAGATCGTTTAAAAACAACTCTAATTCCCCTCTATTTATCGTTACGTGCGCATCGTTTCCTCGAAAATTCGCCGTTGCTCGTAAAGTACCCATTTTACTTACCATCGGACGCGCCTGTCCTGTACTCGTTCGCTCGATTGTGTAAAAATAAAGGAAAAAGGAAAAAACAGCAATTTTGTTTAACAGCATTACCCGAGCTAGTCCCTACTAATTGTGCTTAGGTATATATACACCCACGGGGTCGTTCATTTTAATAGACCATAGGATTCCCCAAAACGCAACAAACAGCTGTGTTATGTATATATACGCTCTACATGTAAGAGGGTAACTGCGTACATCAAAAGACAAATGGCCCCTCCGAGCCTCGCTCTACATTAATTACGCGGCATATCTCCTGGTTTTAATCGAAGCTCGTTCTTTATCGCGAGTTGCCACACGGGCCGAGAGTATATTAAATTCCAAAACGGATGCCAGTTACGGGAGAAAAAGGGAAGGGAGGAGGGAAACGCCGGTATCGAGTCGAAGAAACGCGGGTGATTTGAATGCGTGGCCAATGCGAGGGAGGAAGGTACACGCCAACTAAATAACAATAATATATTGATTATATACAGCAACGGTGCGGAGGAAGGAGCAAAGAAAAAGTAAATCTCGCGAGAAAGGGTGCATTTGTATGAAAAGTCTCTTGCGCCTGATAATCCTGGGTGCGGGTAATAAATATATATATGTATACTTGCGATTACGTTTGCAAAAAAGAAATTCCATCGAAGAAAAACAAAGAGAGAGACGGGAAGGATAAAATACGATTTCTCCACCTTTCGCTCCTCGTTTTGTGTTATTTTCCTTCCACACAGACGCATCCCTCGGACCGAGCTTTATTAGCCGAGAAGCTTTTCTCTCTATACCTGCTCGCTCTCGTGCAGATGATCCCATTACGAGCATTAGTCGTCCGAAGTGCCCATTGATAAACGAAGAAAATGACAGCCCGCACGTGTCTGACGGTCGTCTGCGTATCCACGCGCTCGCGAGAGCTGGAAATGAGGGAGACGGGTGGGGGGGGGGGCGGCGCCGGCGCCTGTATACCTCTGCATTTGCATATTGTACATAAATTTGCGCGTATATCAGCGAGCAGAGAGCACGCACGTGTGTTGTATTACAAGCGGCTCCTCGTATAATTATAAGGTGAGAACCGCGCGACGCCAAGGCGACAAATGTTCATACGGCACGGGTTGACAAATCACCGGGTTGTACGATACTGTAAGAGGATATATATATATGTTATGTGCATGCACGTGTATAGACATGTAGGGAGGTCCAAGGGCAAGGCCGCGTGCACCGCAAGCTCGAGCGTCGGAGGGCGATGGTAAACGCATCTGAACGGCTACATGTACACATATATATATATACGGCGCGAGGGTGGTGGTGTTTTCTAGATACGACGAAGGCGAGGGAAGTTTTGGGGTTCGCCGCCAAGAGAGCCAGAGAGAGGGATGGGGGTGGATGGGAGGATAGGATCAATACCCGGAGCCCCTGCCATTTTGCCCATGTACACACACTTTGAGTTGTCTTGAAAGTGCGACTCTGCCGCGCTTGGGAGGAAAAACGAGAGAAAGATCATACGTATACGTGCACGGCATGAAGTAAAAGCTCGGGAGACGAGACGAGGCTGCCGTGTACCACCGAGGAAGAGGAGGAGGGGGAGAAAGAGCGAGTCGAAAAAAAAAAAAAAAAAAAAAAGCAGAGGAGAGCGAAAAGGTACACGAGGAAGAGAAGAAGAAGAAGAAGAGTATGCCGGAGGAAAGATGATGAGTAGGAGTGCCGAAATGTATAGCGCGGAACAGTGCAGTTCTTGTAGAGCGGGCAAAGACCCGCGAGCCCCCTCAATCTCTTTTCGCAAGGTAAGATGATGATGCAAGTAGATGGTGGGTATATATTATATGGTAACAGAGCACAGGAAACTGCAGACTCGAGTGAAATGTCGTATAGTCGACACATTGCATGGTTGTAGGTGGCTAGAGTTTGGTGCACGCGTACAGGGCCTCGTTTCGGCGGTGCCGTTTGAGCTTCGTCAAAAATTTAGGATGTTCCCTCTCTCTCTCTCTCTCTCTGTCTTCTTTGTGGCCCTCTCCTCCTCGTGAAATCTCTGAAAAATGTGTAGTGGGCTCTTTGACGGGTGGCCCGGGTGCTTTGGTTCGCGCGCGCGCTTCCTCGAGAGAACATAAGCACCGGCTCCTAGCGATTGACTCAAAAACAGAGTCTCGAGAGCACCCCTCCCCCCCGAGAGAGATGAGTACGGAAGAGCGAGGGGAGGCAGGTGCCGGGGTTCGCGTTCTCTGATAAGCCGCGATTTTTGGGGGTGGCTCTCTCACTCGACTCGCTTTCCAGTTCTTTTTTTTTTTTTTTTTTTTTTTTTTGGTAGCGGCTGCTCGCAGACGTAAACAGGATGGATATATTGTATACAATACCACGCGCCACTACTACTATGGATACTGTGCAGTAAGTGCGCGGCACCCGGGGCTATAGCTTCTCGAACGGGCAAAGGCCCCGGCGGCGCCCCCGGTCGTGCAAAGGTACTCCCGATTTTGCAGATTTTTAGTAGCCCCCGCGCATACATATGTATATATACATACATCCCTCTTTCCTTTTCTCTCTCGAGAGCGGCACTGTGGCTGCCTAAAAGAGAAGCAAACCAACAGCCAAGCGGGCGACGATGGTGCTCGAGCGCGCGATTCGACGAGCCGACGGGGCTCTCCGTTCCCTCGGAGAAATAAAATATTTCAAACCAGTATACGTATACCGATGTACACGAGAAGCACCCTTTCCCCCCCCCCCCCAACACCCCTCGTACCTGCTATCTGTGATTTTCGCAACAGCGTATTTGGGTCCTCTCTTTACCTATACCTATACCTACCAAAGTATGTACATGGCAAAGGGACCATCATGCCGAGGGGGGCGGAGGGGGGAGTAGTCCGCTAATTTATCGCGAGCATATTTATACGTCCGCGTGTAGTAAAGGGGCTACGCGTGCGGTGATGAAATGGAGGAAAAAAAAAAAAAAAAAAAAAGATTTACTTTCCTCGGTCCGCGTGCACTGCAAGTGTGTGTATACGTATTTTTCAATTCGCGAAATTGAGAGCACGCACGCACTCATCCATCGAGAGGAGTATACAGTACATAATATGGAGCCGTACACATCAGGGTATAATATAGGGGAGCGAGCGAGAGCTTTCGCCAAATTAGCATACACGAGTGTAGTTATACACGGTATATGTATATATATATACGACGTACCGGCCCCTCTCCTCCTCGTGTATATCTGCAATGTACATCGAACACATGGGCTCTGGTATCGTAAGGTGCGGACTCTTTTTTGCCCCCTTTGCCATCGCCTGGCTGCCATTAAAAAAAAAATCAACTTGAGCCCGAATCAGCCATATTTGAGCCTATACGTATACATTGGCAGGCCTCGACTTTGCAAGTTTCGAGGTAACAACGATTATAGGTATGCCCAACAACTGCAGAGTATGGTAGCTTTGCTGAGTCGTGTCAACAGCGCATTTTTCATATGTGTTTATGTGCAGTAGACAGGGCGCTCACCCCCTAAGTATGCATCCAAAAAGAAAAGGTTCGCTATCACCGTGTTTACGAGAGTTGCCGTGTGATGTACTTTACGAGGCGGCAAGTTGCACACCCTCCCCCACCTCCTTCCATTCATCCCATTGTACTTGATATCCACGAGCTCTTATATACATTGCGCTAACTTTTCCAAGCTCGTCTACGGAGCCTATAATATGTATAGAAGCGCCATAGACGGCAGCATACATTACAATATATGTATAATTTATTTATACCGTATATAACAAGTGTATACAAGTGTATACGCCAGCAGGAGCAGGCCGTCGCGACGCTTTTGCTCGTAACAGCCATCAGCGCACGCGGTCATCACGCGTTTCGGGATCCCTTTTCTCTCCACCGGGTCGATCCCTTGGGAGTATTACGCTAATGCTACACCGATATACCATTCCCGTAATATTAATTTGTGTGTGTGCGTGTGTGAGTATAATACCACGCCCATCCCCTGACTAGTGGGAGCCGATGTGTGGCTCGTAAATCAGCCCTCTCTTCCTCCTCGCTCTACATAAAATGTATATATACTCTCATACCGACCGAATTTGTTTCCGCTCCTTCTTCTCCTCTTGGGGAAAATGAAATTTTTCTCTTTCGTGCCATCTAATATTATACGCACGTATGTGCATGTGCAGTGTACATATATATATATATATATATATATACATACATACATACATACATACGCAATGACCGTATTATACACGCAGAGAGCATCTTCCTTCCTTCCTTCTTTCCATGCTCAGTTTAAAGCCTACTAAACGCAGAGAGTATTATACACAAGGGAAACGGAGATAAAGATTTCCTCTCGCGCCAAGGCGAGTTTACATTCCTTCTGTTTCGGAGAGTGCAGTGTTTAGGGATAATACATGTACATGTATACCCACGCTCTTCTTCTTGATGCACTGCGCTTCGTCTTTCTCTCACTTTTGGCGACAGTTTCCGAAACGAGAGGAGAGACGAGTTGCATTTCCGGTAAGTTTGAGAGCTGCCGAGCGAGGAAACGAGGATTTGTTTCACGGCCGTGGGATTTTTTTTCTTCGTTTTTTTTTCTTTTTTTTTTTTTTTTTCCTTTGGATACCATGTAGGTACTGCCTCGCAAATATGAGAAAATAATGTATATACGTGTACTATATTGAAGATTCATATAGGAGAGAAAAATTGCCGACCTCTCTCGGACACACTGCGGCACAGCACCAACATCTTGTTACACTTGAAAGAAATGTCCAATGAAATTGTACTTTCTACGTGTTTTGTAGCGAGCTTTCGTCAAAGAGACAAAAATTAATAAATATCGTACGTATATAGCTTACTCTGACGTACAGTTGACAGCAACGACAGCATCAGAAAGCGTCGGCTTTCACCGCTGGTGCGATATTCTCTGGGCGAATAGTATACGGTGTACGTATTGAGCGAAGGCTTCGTTCTTTCGCGCGATGAACGCGTACTTTGATACACGTATATATATATACATATATGTATACGTATACGTATAGACAGAGCCGTCGTGCATTTTAGGGGAGAGCGAGATAGAGTTCGCCCTCTCGCGCACTACGAATTTAAAACACAAGCTTTTGAATCCGGAATGCAGCAGCAACTCTCTTCTCTCCTTTCAGAAGGGTCCTCAGCCCCCCTTCTTGGTTTTTTTTTTTTTTTTTCTTTCCTTTCCTTTATTATTCGCAAGCAAAACTATATACACGATGCATATATATTATGTGCGCGCATGTACCTGATGCACACCTACTGTGCCAGTACTATTTGCTACTGCTGATGCTTGTGCTCTACAACTACACGTATATACTGGGAGCTGCACCACGGCGACGAACGAGAGAGGGGCCAAAAAGGGGGTGAAAAAAAAAAAAAAAAAAAAAAAAAAAAAAAAAAGCAGAGAGACGAGTGCGGAGCATAAGAAAGAGACTGCTGCCGCCTGGCAGAGGAAGGGAGAATAATGGGATTTTTTTTGACGTCTCGCTGTAATTCGGCCTGATTCTCGCTCGTTTTCCTCCTTCTCCTACACACTTACGCGTACACACCTATAGTGAGCTTAGAGTGACGCTGCGGCGCGTAATTAAAAATCATAATATGCTGCTGCAACACGCGTTTGTCCCTCCCTTATTTTTGTTTGCATTACATTTGTCATACTTATGGTGTACACGAGCGATCTCTGGTATATTTTTGCACAATATACACGATGCCAGCCGCTCGGCAACCCCCCCCCTCTCTCTCTCTCTCTCTCGCTCTTTGACGTTGGGACACATGTACCGCGACTATTGTCATGCAGAACATCGTGCATAACGTAGATCTACATACGTTGTTCCGATATATCCTTTGGAAAGGATAATTGAGCGCCCGAGTTGCAGCATAACCAGCAGTAAAACTGAGCGACGCGTGATAGTCCATACGTAGGTTTTATGAATGCGTAGGTGACCCACATCCACACGCAGGACCACAGTCAAACTTACTTGCACGTGTAGACCAAAAATATGTATGTGTAATATACCTATGCAATGATGCACGTTGAAACTATACATGAAAACACGGAACCTTACGTGGTTCGTTTCGTAACGAGACGTACGTACATTTCTGTGGTATATATACTAAGGTAAGGTATTTGTAAAGACTCACGCGGGTGAAAGTCATATTCTGCAACACACACGACATTATTGTGTACCTACTGCATGATAATATGTAGCTCGCACTGAGTCAACTATGGTCAATTTGTGCGAGGATAAAGAAAGAAACAACCCACGACCCTTATAAGATTCCTTTTTACCTCACCAAAGGATCCTTTTGTGTCTCTACCCTACATCATCTATATCAGCTGCTTTTGCTCTGTTAACGTTGCACGCAGTACTGCCTATACTTACAACGTTAATAAAAATTATATATACACTTATGCATTTCGTTATCAGTCAATAAACCACACATACATTTGGTGCAATACCCCAATCCAATGAACTACGTTACAGCCGCATAAATACGAGTAGCATGTAGCATAGCGCGAGCGCGCGCTATCGCCGTCGCTAATCAACCGTGAAATTCTACCGGTTTTTCCGCCTCATGCGTGTACTAAATCACTCGCTACCGCATACTTTCGCAGAGAGGGAGAGAAAAAAAAAGAAAACAACAACAACAACAGTGGCAAATTTACGCGAGTGAAAACAACAACTGGTAAGAAAAAAAAACAAAACAATTTGGAGATATCATTTCGGAGGGGCCAGACTCGGGAAACTCTTTTAAACATTTCCAGCTAGCGTGAAGTACATTTACTTCCCCGGACTTTGGGTTTCCCAGTTGCGTATATTTTTACGTATAGGTAAGTCTGGCCCGAGGCATCCGTACGCATATACGTAGTGAAAAGAAAAAAAAATGGCATGATTCATTGTCCTGAGGAGACAAGAAGGAAAATCTTTTCGCGGGGGAACGCTTCCGAATCCATTTGTTACACCCTCAAACGTACACCTTTGCAAGCGCGCGCGTGTGTGTGTGTACGTGATGTTGTAGAAGAGCAGCTTTTTAAATGTTTGATTCCCTTCGCCCTGCAGGCTCTCGAGGCTTCTTGTGGAAAAATAGTAGCAAAATTGCGCTAGATTGATACGATCGATAAAAAGGGACGTAGAGGAGGCAAGCTCGCGGGTGAAAAATGACGGCTAAGCGGCTGCAACGACAAAAAATATCGTAAAAGAAAACGCTGTTTGCATCGAGCGTATATTCCATTTTTCCTTCTCTTTTCTTGTTTCTTGCCTCATCGTGCACGCGTGCATAAATATGAGGTATACGAGGATCGATCGAGCGCACAGCGAGGCAAAACAGTCCGACCACAACGAAACTCCTAAATCGGCTTTTTTTCCCATTATCTCCTCGAGGCTAAGCTCACAATTATAATGTACCAACGCAGGGTCACTCCGTTAGACATGCAGGTGCAATTATAATCATACGCACACACCGCGATGACTTACGCGTTATTAATTTTTCCCTTTTTTGTTTTAGCGCACAAAAAACGCACAGCCTTCGAGTGTCCCATCTCGTTTTCTCCCCCCCCCCCCTCCCTCTCACTCGCTCTCTCCGTATTACGCGCGAGTGCCCTTGTTTCGCGGTTTCTGCTGCTACAGATTACGTCTTTCCCAGCGTAAATGCCCGCGCTTTGAGAAAACAAAGCTCGTCGGCGTCATCGTCGTCCTCGTTTATGTACCTATATACAAGTAAGTACACGCGTTGTCCGCAGAGAGTATATAGTATATCAGGTGAGGGATAGAACAAGTATATGAGGAATGTACCCGCGCCAAGAAAGAATACGGAGAAGATACGCGTGTGTGAGTACATGTATAGGAGGAAAGAAGACGATGGTATAAATATGTAGCCAAGTGATGTGTGTGTTGTACAACGGACCACGTAGACGCGATAAAGCCCAACGCGATGTAATTCCTCAAAAGCGAGTGTGTATCCCTTTTGGCTGTTACACGAGTAATCTTTTGAGGCGAGCCTTTCCGGAACAATGCCCCGTCGTCCTTCTCCCTCGTAAACCGTTGCTGCCGGGCACTTTTCAAAGTTGGTGTATACAACAACGGGCCGAGGGATCTCTCCTCGAGATTAAAATAGTCTTGCTTTCCACGTAACATTACGAGCATTTACCTTACATTGTACCTGTATTATCCTTTACCCCGTCCCCCTCGCCGATGCCTCTTCTTACCGATTTCTCTCTTTGAGCTTCGATTGTGTGCACATGTACGCGCCAAACGGTAGGCAGAGAGAGAGAATTTTTATTTAACAGATTAATTATTATAAAAAAAAAAAATAAAAGAGCAATAGCTCGTTGTTTCGATCGATGATGTTTTTTTTACCCCGCTCGTGGGAGCGTGCCGTGCTTTTTAAGTAACAAAAAAATCCCGACGTACGCGATAAACCACGGGCAGATCGGCCATGGCTTATTTCACTGCAGACGAGAAATTTGAAAAATTTGCATTTCACCGTACCAACTATACATACAGTCTACATGTATATATGTATCGCGGTATCGGAGGGGGAGGGAGCAGCTCACGCAAAACACGGAATTAATAACACGCGCGCGCCGGGCGTACAAGTACATATACGTACGCGTCTACTACACCCACGCGGTGCACTCGGCATTAATCAGCAAAGTTTTTTTCTTCTCCTCCCCCAAAACTCGCTCTCTCTCTCTCTCTTGTCACCCATCAGGGTCGCATCGCCGAAAGAATGTGTAATAATGCAGACACGCGTTGTACGGGTATATATAGGGGTACGCCCGTCAAAGCGCGCGTGCCTCGCCTGATGCTCTCTTCCTTTTAACGCTCGCGCAAAAATCCCGGCAGCCCGGAAAATAGGAAAATACCATCTCTACCCCCTCCATCTCACCCCACACACCCTCCCTATACCTCTGTCGCTTCCTCGCATATCAGCTTTGACAAGGCACGGAATTATTTGTCAGCTGTCGCCGGGAGTAGGGAGAGAGAGAGAGAGAGAGTAGACGCACAGGGGCTGGTATATATGTATAGGTGGGATCGAGCTGACGCGGTAGTTTTTCCAGTGTAAAGTACACAAGTGCGTACGGAAAGACAGAGGGTTGAAAACGAGGTAAAAAAAAAAAGGTAGTGCACGGGATATCGCGACACGAGGGATGATGGGTCCGATGTAGTTTTATGGCCGTGCAATTCGTCGGGACGATTAGCGGGGCGAAATGACAAATGCACGTATACGTGTACCACCCCGCAGAGGCCTCCGGCTGCTAGCTGTGGATGCTTGAGAAAAATTTCTGTTTTGCTACCCCACGGAGAGTTAACGCTTTTACTTAACCATGTTTTTATATTTTTGTGGATTATTCGGCGGATACTTATTTTGCAGATCAGCTTAATTGCAACCTTATCCGTATCTGCCGTGTGTATTGATGGATGTATGGACGGTTCGATTATTTTTACTATTGTAAAATTGGGCGAACCAACTAGTTTTTATCTTATTACGCTGGACGATCTATTTTTTCTCTCTCTCTCTCTCTCTCTCTCTTTCTCTAGAGTCGACTGATTCATCTGTATTTAATAAAGTGTAAAAGTAAGTTTCTCTCACAAGCTCTCTGTTGTCCAAAAACAATTATAGTTTAATAGTTTAATTACCAAAACTGCAGGAAACAATTTTCAAGTGCTGAGAAGATGTAAATAATTAAAATCATGGGTAATTTGTGATGTATAAAGACCACGTATTAGGCAGACATGGCTGAAAACTTGTCATTCTCTTGGCACTTGTGAAAGAGGTACTCAAGAGGCATTTTGCGTTGTAAACAATTATATTCGCGAAAAATAAAAAAATAAAAATAATAATCCTACATTTTTCACATGAATTTAAGTTAATTGGCATCAAATTAACACCCCCGTTTGAGCTGGAATAGTGGACGATTGGGTAAAGATAACAATGATTGAGGTAATTAAATGTGCTGTTACGTTAAGTAAAAGTTCACATCGAGATATTACAATTCATGAGACCCCGAATTTAGTAACTTTGTGCAATGTTTAAACAGTAGAACGCGACATTTGCAAGAAGAGACACATTTTTTATAATGTGTCAGTGAAATAACTTTCCGCGTGTATTTTATAATGAAGCTAAAATAAAAAATCTCACTTTGTGTCTGAGTTGGTTATTTGCTCTCACTGTCAAGCTGACTGTGATGGAAATCAATTCTTCATTCCAGCCAGTTGAAAAAAACATGCGCGTAGAATATCGTGTCTTTGATTCGAATGTCTCGCGGATAAAAATTGTAAATATGACATTACTTATTTGTGTCCCCATCCTCAAGTGTAGCTATAAAAAGGTGACAGTTTTTAACTCGAAACGAATGTGACCCAGTGGTTTTAAATACACCAAGTAAAACTGGAGCAACTCAAAAAGCACTGCAAGTAATATAAATAAATTTTGTTTTAATATCATTGTCAGCATGAACTCGGCAAACAATTTTGTAACATGTTGCAAAGATTTTTTCTTTGATTTCCTTATTTTCCAACTGATTGAGCCAATATATAAGGGGTAAATTCAACATAGGGATATATTATACCTTGTGGTGCGGGAAAACCCGAGAAAATCTTCGACAGAACGAGCCCTGGAAACAAATACCAGCTGTTGATCAAGACGGGCAAGGTGAGCCGCAAAGCCTACTTCAGTCGAAATAATTTCAACGATGATGGTGGTATTCGGGCAAACCGTATATACTCTTTACAGCACATGCATTCGTACAGTGTGCAGCGGCCTCGGGTCCGACCTTCCCTCGTTTGACGCGAGTGCAAAGAAGAACGTATACCACCCAACGCTGCACACGAGTCCTCGTTTTTCCAAAAAGAGCATACAAGTACTCTCATCCCTGGCCATTTTTATGCCAATCATCTCTCTCTCTTTCTCCCTTTCGACACTATTCATACAAACACTTATCTAAATCGGACACTCTTTTTGTTGCACTCTGCAACCTGTCAGCTATATAATTGAGGGCCAGCAGGTGCCTCTCACCTTTAATTCTCTCGTACAATCCTCCGCTTCTGCTTCCACCATTGTTCAGGCACGTGTATCATTATATATACCACACTGAAAGCGAAATAATTATCGCAATAAACGAGGATGATTTGCAAAAAAAAAAAAAAAAAAGAGCAGAAGCAGGGTGGGGGATAAGGGTTTTTTCGGAGGTCCACGGTCACATTATACGCGTGGGTTAGTACCCATCATCAGCAAGCGCGTCAAGAAAGGCGGAAACGAGCGTGTATTATGCGGATCGGAGGGCGCGCGTCGGGAAGAGAGATGACTCGATAGATTGCTCGGCATACCGCGAATGCCACTACTGCCGTGGCAGTTTATTTCAGTAATCGCCTTTTCCCGCTCTCTCTTTCTCGCTTGCGTCAATCAAATTTTTTCCCTCCTTTATTCCTCCTCTTCGAGGCAAAAGGGGAGATTAAGCATTACTGTGCAACCCCCCACCCCCTTCGCCTATTCCTGTATATCAACCTATACACGTCCTCTCGGTGTCTCCGGCTGCAGCGGCTCGCACGCTGATGCTCTTTTGCAAATTGAATTAGGTGGTGGGAAACCAGTTTTAGCTCCGGGTCCCGTGTACACGCCTAGACCATTTATCGAGTCATAATTAAGGGAGATCGGCCGGCATAATCCACTGGGCGCTTGCATACCTCGCGATCGAATAACGCGCCCTGACGTTAAGGGACCTCTTTGAGTATATTTTTTTTTTTTTTTTTTTTTTCATGCGTGCGGGTAAGAGGTGATCGATGCACTTAACCAAGATGAATATCATCACTTTTTTTTTGTGCTGGCTCGAGCGTACGCTATCAATTTATTTTCTCAACTTGAGAAATATGCGTTACGTAATGATTGTATACAAGTGACTAGTGCTGCTGCTGCGATTTTGAAACTCTTTTGCCTTGCCGCGGTGAACTATAAAAATTTAAGGGTACGCCGACGATGATGAATTTTAACTTTTTAAATCAAGCGTCGAACGTAAAAATTACATTTTACGACACCTCGAGGATGAACAAAAACATAAAACAATTATCATTCAACCCGCAGTGGCCAAATTTTTTTTTTTTTTTTTTTATTACTGCTATAAAGTTATTCTTCGTCTGGCTTGGGAATTTGGGAAGGAAAAAAATTTACACAGTCGTTAAATTCGGATTCACAGAACTGTTGAGGAAGAAAATATTAAAAAATACACAAGTTTATTGTTGTCGAGTATTTTAAATGTTTAATTTATCAAGCGTGCTCGCATCGCTAAAAAGTATAGAGAATTTTTTTTTTTTTTCCAAAAGATAGTAAGCCAAAGTTTTTGTGTCCACCCAAAACTGAAGCGCTCATTTTTTTTGCGTGACGTCATTTCGCTTTTTAAGACGTTATTTACAACAAATTCGGTTACACGCTCCTGAGAACGGAAATGAAATTTTCATTTGTAAAGTCCACGTGAGTGAACCTTTGTTTTCATCGTAAAAACCATCCAGCGCGACTTTTCGGAAAAACGCGAACCAAATTGCGTGCGTCAGTAAAACCCTCGGATCTCCATTTCGTGTCGATAAAACGCAAATATCTGTACGCTACGAATTTTTTTTTTTTTTTCCACCCAAACACCAAATACGACTACACGCAGCGCGGCCATATAACGTTTTAGCACAGAGTAGCGAACAAAAAACGAGAATTTCGGCCGCACGCAACCACGGAGAAAAAAAAATCAGAGTCGAGGGCATATACTACGGGGGAAGCGGATATATATATATGTCCGCCTAAAAGCTAATAACGTATTCCAGTGCGGCGCGCACTTCAAAAATCATCTGGCATAAATCAAGCGCTGAAACTTCCAACGCTGCAGTATACAGAGTTGAGTGAATCACGCGTTCGAACGAGAATCGAGGGAGCGGGGTGAAAAAAAAAAAAAAGGTAACAACAAAAAATGGGGAACGAAAAAGAAGAAAAAAGTATCGAGAAGCGCGCGGCGTCACTCCGCGGGCCAATAAAACCATAATCGCAGCTGCTGTGCACCCGAGCCGGAAAACGCGAGAGCTCTATATGTACCCCTCGGAAATTTGCATTGCAATTCGAGCTTCTGCGGGAAAAAAAGGGGAAAAAAGCGAGAAGGAGAAGAGCTGTTACTGCTATCCCTGGGGCGGTGGCACGGCGTCGAGGGGGCCGAAAGAAGTGGCTCCAATTTTTAGCCGTCGCGGATCCCTTCCCCCCCAACTCCCGGCCGCCGGTTTGCGAAAATCGTGTATCCGACTCCCACACCATCCCCGACTCCGACTAACGTTATATATAGTTAATATCTCGTAGCACTATCTACTACACGTGAGCCGAGCTGCCTGCAAAAGTAGGAAAGAGGAAGGAAGGAAGGAAGGATGGAAAGTGATGGAGCGGCAGGAGCGAGGACTTCATCTATCTTCCGGCACGCGATTCTCCCGATTCCGGATTACGTGCGTCCGTAGGTGCCTACGTAAAGTATATACACACGCACGCACCCCCTTATATACCCACCACTTGTGTATTATCTATATATACGTAATATATACTCGGCACACACGCTCGCACCTACTGGCCTCGTTTTTCTTCCTGTCTCTCCTGTAGGTGTAGGTATATTATACACCTAAACGCTACTCTACCGCGCACGGCCAGCAGGAGGGAAAGATCCTCCCTTTTTTTTTTCTTTTCTTTTTTTTTTTTTTCCTTCCTGTTCCCTTATTCTTATCGTCTTTGAGCGCCAGTGTCGCGGAGTCGAAGCAGCAGACGGTACTCACTGATAACCTAATGGTCACCCCCGTCACACCCTAACACACGGGTATAGGTATCTTCTTTCTCTCGCACCCCCGCCGATGCTATATAGGCATCTCGATACATGCAACACACGAAGGTATATATATAACAGTGGTGCGATCAGTCACGCGACTTTTGCTTCCTATGTGTATATATGTGTGTGTGCGCTAAAGCAGTGGCAACGGTAGAGGTAGAGGGTCACACATAGACAGACCGGGTGTACGAGGTTCTCCTCCTCGGGCGCGAGGGAGCCTTTAAAAATAGTCGCTCATTAATCTCGAGGCGCGACAAATCGCGCGACTACTGCGAGCTACACGAGCTGGCGAGTCCCTCATTCGTGACGCGCGACGTAACGAGGAGGGAGGAGCAAAAAAAAAGAAAAAAAAATAAAAAAAAAAAAAAAAGAATATCACTCCCTTCGTTCTATCCTGTTTCCTTTTCGCGGGAGCTTTTTATCGCGTCATCGTCAGTGCCTGGTGTTTCTATAACTGCCACCGCAGAGGAAGGGAAAAAAAAAAGGAAGAGGAGCGCTTCTTCTGCAGGGCCGATTAATTTTCTGATTCTTGTTCATCGCGCAGCTGATGGCGAGCTCTTTGTTATACAGTTGCCCGTAGATCGTACCTCGTGCTTTGTTTTTATACTTCCTGCGTGCAGCTGTACACTCATGGCTATACTGTACCAACGCGACAAATTGTTATTGTTTTTGAAGTGTATAACAAGCCGCTCGAAACTTACGAGGAAAAATCTATCTATCGGTGACGCGGACGATTTATCGTGACTTACAAATGATAACCAATATGGGAGCGATGACAAATCGAACTGAAACTACATTCCGATATTCAAATGCCAAAGGTAAATTCTATTCATTTCTCTTGACTATTCAAACTAATGGAAACTGGGTTGTAATTATCGGGGCGTTATATACATTTCGTGTATTTGTATATGCATGGGCGAGTTTTCTTTGATGACTTTGATGAGAAAGAAAAAAAAGGGGGGACCGGAAAATTCGTGATCATGGAGAAAAGTAATAGGGGGGGGGGGAAAGCTTAGGAAGTACGCTTGGGTGGCGTTAATTAAACAGAGGGACTGGAGGGGACGTATCGAAATTACCTCGGGCCGCCGGGGCTAATCTTCCGAGACGACGGTAAAAAGCAACAAGGGGCAGAGATTCAGCCGGCCAAAGTGGTGTAAAAGCCAGTGAGTCGGCAGGAAAAATGCACTCGATTTCACAGACTATATCGATGCAAGTATGGGCGTAAAGTTTTCCAGTGTTTTTTCTTCCGATTTCCGCGTCCCACGTATTGTCCGGAGGAGCAGGAGGAAGAGACGTCGAATCACTGCGGAAAATAAAAGGAGCTTCCTTTCGTGTCCGGTACGAGAGAGGGGGGCCGAGAGTGCTTTCACGTAATACCGGAGATTGGAGGTGGAAAATGAGAGAAAAAATAAAAGGCAGCGTGAAAAATCCGTGCGTTGCGTTCCTGAGCGCCGTACACCATTGTTCCTCGGCAGAAAAAAAAAAAAAAAAAAAAAAGAGAGGGGGAGATAGATAAGCCCACGTGTCCCGAAATCGTAGTACCTATTCCCATTACATACAGGGGCAGGTTGGAGCTCGCTGGAGCGTCCGAATTTCTTCTCGAGTGTCCTATCTGTCTCCCGCGAGATGAGAACACTCCTCTATCGGGAAACGACGAGCGAAGGTGCTCGAGGCACTCCGAGTAATTTATACGTCTCTAATCTCGACGATAAGCCGGCTCCTCGTAGTTCGCGCCTCGAGGCCCTCGAGTACCACTGGAGAAGACTCTTTTCCCGTGCGCGGGCGCGTGTGTGTCACGATGCACATCCTACCAGCCAGACGTGTAACCACTCAAACTCAACTGGCTGCCGGCTACCTCTTGAAATCCCTTTCCCACTCTCTCTTTCGTTGCGGCTCGTGTGTATTCGTGGTGTATATCTTTCGTATGTCCGACGGACACACTTTGCGCCCATGCATGCATATATTTATGTGCGGAGATTCGTTTTTCCCTCCCACCTCCTATTTATTCTCCCGAGTGTATGTGTGTTGTTCTTCTCCTCCCCCACCTTGGAACCCGTATAATTCACACGCGGGAGAAAGAGAGCCAACGGAGAAGAGATACGAGGTGCACGTCGCTCGGGTGAAGGTGCTCCCGTTTCTTTCCATTCCCCAGCAATTACCGATATTTACCCCCTCGGTAGGTCGGTGGCGCTTCCGGTGAGATACGCCACCACGTGATACTACACGTACATTCTCACACGAGAGAGAGAGAGAGAGAAAAAGAGCTTTTTTTTATTGCTCCCGCAGGTGTGGAACGGGGGCCGATAATCTATCCGTCTATGGCTGCCGGAAATTTTCCCGGCGCGCTTTTCTATAGGTAAAGAGATATCCTTAAATCGGCAAGTCTCGAGTGTGCGCCCGGGGTATGAAAGTAAGAGACTGACCTACATTAATTCGGCTCTCGTTTTGGATTGTACACCAACGCCGGTGGGGAAACGAGTTTTTTTTTTTCTTTCCATGGGTTATCGCGAGGAAAGGTAACTGCGTTTGACGCATGTAGTGAAAATTTGATCGATCGTTGCGGCTGAAGAGGGGAAAAATCCCGGGTAATTGACGATGATCGAGCGATCGAAAATGTTGCGCTCTCTTTTTTTATTTTCAAAATTACCTCTCACACATCGCACGTATCGCGATGAATCAGTGCCGATCTCTTCCGACCGAAAAACACCCATCGACACGCTCTCGACGGGCAAACAAAAAAATACAAGGAAAACGCCGCGTATACAAGGCATTATATGCGCACAGGGGGGGGGGTGGTGGAAACATCCTCGTAATAGCTTGTTATTCACGTGGATGTATCTATGGACTCTGCGGAAGAAAAAAGAAGAAGAAAGACTGGGATGGGGCGAAGAAAGTGAGATCACAGTCCCGAGGCGCCCCATATACACGCACACAACACACACTCACACCAGTGCGCACACCCCCTCGTCACGCCCAGCTTGACTCAAGATCGAGTCCCAAGATCGTGCAGCCAATGTTTACCGAAAAACCTTAAGAAAAGTTCGCGGCTCTCGCACACACATCCATACCTATACGGAAGAAGAAAAAAAATGGGCGGCAGAGGGGAGAGGGAAGATGGATTTTTTTTTGTTCTTCTTCGCATCTTCGTAAAGGGAAACGGAAGAAGGACGCAAACGATACAGTGCATGCACGAAAGAGCACCGTGAAGATGGGGGCATTCGTTGGTTTTTCCATGGGGCGTTTCGCGCTCCGCAAAAACTTCCTGCCCTATACCCACCCGCGATTTATATTGTGTGTGTGTGTGTATCAGGGGGTGGGGGAGGGTAGCGAAGAAGCAGCTCATCCTCTGTCCCACGATAAATTTTTAGTTCCCGTTATCCCGACAGTGGTAGCCTTAGGAATGCGCATATCCTCCGCGCTAAGGGACAAAAGCTCCGCTCGAGCCTGCATATATATATAGGAAGAACGAGAGTGGATGCCTTATACGCGCCTAAATGTTTCCGGCTTGTCTGTGTATGCCGCCACTGCGCGTATATATTTGTGTATCCCTTACTTCTGCACCGATGCTCTTTTTTTCTTTTTCTTTTTTTTTTTTTTCTGCGGGTGTACACCAAAATTACGTATCGCCGAGCGCTCTTTGGTACTTTACAGCGGCGTATGTACCGGCAAACGATGCTATTATCATAAAAAAATCGTTCCGCGTTTTATTGCCCGAGATGATTGACGATTAGGTAAATTTGGGTTTGCCGGGCACAGGGAAGGGGGGGAGGGGTATATGTAACAGTTGCTTGTTTTCAGCTGAAATATACGTATACATATACGTATACACACCAAAGCGGTTTCGAGTCAAGCCAACTCTCGCTCGTCCGTTTGTTTGATACCGCACGAAAAGACTGTAATAAATAGCCTCGTTAATCTCCCCGAGATTCACTTTTTCGGAGGGTGGGGGGTGGGGGGGGGGCACCGAAAAACTTTTTGGCCCGACGCACCGAAATATATAAATGGGCATCTCGAGCGATTAGCTCTATCCAGAAAATACTTTCTATTTACCCTCTTTTCGGACATCGTCTTTTCTTTTTACTTTAGCCCCCGCGTTTAACTTTCTGCATAAATACACACGCGTGTATACACGTACGTGTCCGCAGATCCGGTATACTTTGAGCATGGCCTCACGTATATTGTTCTTTTGGCTTTCGGCCACTTTATATATACATACGACTGGTCATTCATACTCACCGCTGACCGCTGTAAGATATTGGCCCCTTTCTTCTTCTTTCCCGACTAAACACTCGCGTCGATCCATTAACCAAATAAGTTACGCTCCCTTTGCGGTATGTATAGCAAAAATGGCTTACCTGAAACAGAGAGAAAAGACGGGAAAAAATGAAAAAATCATCCATCAAAGCTCCATCAGAGATTTTTAGAGATACGCGAGTATATTACGGTGTGGGTCATACATAGATAAGAAATCTCGGGAGATTAAAAGCAAACTTGGCCAAGAAAGAAAGACAAAGACGCTTTTTCTCCATACCCTATATACTGCTTGGGTTGTGACGTACATGTACTTTCGCGAATGATATTATTTGATCGCGAGCAAAAGGGAGTGTTTATCCCGGCATTGTTGAATAAATGTAAACGTCCTTTGATGGACGGTGATTAGCCGGGGCCGGGTGTAATTCTAAGCTGAAACTTTCTTCTTCTTCTTCTTCTCTGCCTCCTCCAAGGGAGGAGGGGGTGAGTCAACAGAGCGTATACATACCAAAGAGAAATTCCCGGTGTTTCATCTGGGAGGGGGGGAGAAAAGAGAGAAACGAATCAAGGGTTCGAAGCGTAAAATTGTCGAGGGGAGTGGAGGGGCGCACGTACACACAGAGTGTCCAGAGTTGGAGCTCTCGCGAGCGACAGCCGAAAAAGAAGGAGGATATTCGCAGCGAAATCCTAAGTGGCCGAGATAAGCAAAGAAAAGAAGTGGCGCGGGGTTGGGGAGTAGGAGTCACGGAAAAGCAGCCGGGAAAGAAGTTTGCAGGAGGGCAGTGGCTGCTCCCTCCCGAGGCGATGAATCAACAACGTCAACGTCGTCGGGGGGGAGGGGGGGAGGCGAAAAAGAGAGCGCACACAAAAAAAAGCAGGCCGACTGTACCGTATATATACACATGCACGGCCAACTGGAGTTGGAGAAGTAAGCACCGGTACCATCTCTAGCGCGCCGAAAAAAATATAAGGGAAGAACGAGCGGAGGGGAGGCACGCGCTACTACTTCCTACTGCTGTATCTCAGTGACACTTTTTTCTTTTTCTTCTTTTCTTTGCGTCGCGGTACCGTAAAGAAGAAGAAGTAGTAGTGGGGGGGGAAAAAAAAAGAAAAAATACATTACGTAAGCCCCTCGTGCCCAGTGGGAAAAATTCATTCGCGCCCCGTCGTCCGCAAGCAGACACCCCCTTACAGCTCCACTCCGGCGCATAAAGATATAATACATGTATATGGGAAGGAGCTCAAAGAAAGAGGGAGAAAAAAAAAAAAAAAAAAAAAAAACACGCTCAGCCCCCCGAGGATTAATAAAAAGCGCGAAACTTGCTAGCGCGTTTTGGAGCACAGCATCATCATAAGTAGCGTGTGTAATATCATATACGTACAATATATGGGTATATATACGGTAGTTTTTCCCTCGGCTGTTGCAGCAGTGGCTCATCTTTTTTCCCTCCCTCATCCCCGTACGTAGTGTCGTATACATATACCTACCATCCCTTTTTCTCTCGGCACTTACTCGTCCGCTTGTTAATCCCAGCAGCATCAGCCACACGGTCCGACTCCAACGACATATGGACTTCTCTCCCTGGGCGTCGCGAGCTCCGTAACGTCTCCCCCGAGACAGCCGATTTCTTTCACCCCCTGCCACCGTATACACCGTTGCATCTCTTCTCTTACCCCATAACATGTTTTTCTCATCCATAGCCACCGTACACGCTACAACGATAGTAATAATCATAATCGTAATAATAATCACGATATCCCGATCATCAGTAGCGGCATCAGTGTCTCGCTGGTCGTGCTGTGCGCTTGCAGTGTATATATGTATATACGTGCGCGCATCTACGGCGACGATGATGATGGCGCAGTAGCAGCATACAGAATGCGTCCCAGAGGAAGCAGAGACAGCATGGGGTTTCCGCCCGCAGCCCTACTGATGCACCGGAGAGAGAGAGAGAAGACTTGATGGGGGGGAATCACCCCATTAACAAGTAAGCGTTCATTAGGTCTGACCTGCACACCCTTCTTTTTCCCTCTCCGATCCCCGTTTTTTTTTTTTCCTTTTTTTCTCATGTACGATCTCCCACACAATGCGGCGGCTTACTTTCCTTTGTACAGTTGCTTTGTTGCATCTTATACTTACTTGTTGGCCATGGACTCTCCAATATCATCATTCTTTTTGTTTATTTTTTTCATTTCAATCACACGTACACGCTCTCATCTACTACCTTTATCATCTCTCTCAATGTACGCGCACTCATCGAGTCAAAGTGCTTTAAGTACTCACGCATGTTGCGCGTCTAAATTTTTTTTTTTTTTTTTTTCCATTCGTGTCATGTACTAACGCGCGAACAAGTCTAGACTATAAGGAAGGAGCTAGAGAGAGAGTGACGGCCTGTCAGGGCAGCGGCATTTGTTTCCGCGTGAATTATCATTTCAAGTTGCTCTCGTGCTGAAAAACTTTGGCTGCAAGCAAGCAAGCTTTAACGACGATTCGAGTGAAAAAAAAAAGTCGTTTCTTTTGTTATCGGGCTACCACCACACTACTTACTACCGAGAGTAGGAGAGATGTAGAGAAAGAGATGGCGAGCACGTGGGGTGTATGTATATATATATGTATACATTTATACCGTGTGACAGGTTAAATTACCCCAACTAATTTATGACGGCGACCAGTCGCATGGAGAGCAAACAAGGGGGCGAGGTGGACTCATTGTTGTCCAGGAAGGACATTTCCAGCGTTTTTGCGGTACGCTTTGGTTTGTACCTACATGCACATACCGAGTGAGAAAGCTCCGCTGAATGGGCTCGTGCGGCGCGGCGACCGGTGACCGCTGCTCTCCTGATGCTGGTGACTTTTGCCCCGAGAGGTTTATATATATACCTGTATGTACCTACTTATAATATACATATATGAGGGGTGAAAAAGTTTACGTGTGGGTATATTAGGGGAAGGTGAAGCGCAATTTATTGCCGGTTCATACGCGCGCTGATCACATCTTACATTTTAATATAGAAACGTGTACCTGTACCTACCGTGAGTTTATATGTAGAAAGTGAAAAAACCAGGAAGAGCTATACAGTTAAGTGGTTTGCTCGAGCGTGTTTGTACACTCAACCGGTGGTGACAGGCTTTTCGTTCATACGTTGCTTCCGCATCATTGTGCGTGCACATATAAGCTCAGGCTTTTTTTTTTTTTTTTTTTAACGGGTAGAACTGGATATTGCGCGTGGCGCAGGGAAAAATAAATGATTAGTTGAAAGAGGTCGCGACGAGAGTGCATTGGAAAATACGGGTGCCGAGGACCAAAAAACAGAGTATAGGAAGAAGGAACCGCGAATTAGATGTACAGCGGATGCACCTTAATCCAAAACGCGGGCAGTAGTTAAAATTCATTTGCGAAATCGAGTCAACATGGGTAGTTTAATTTAATTACAAATTAATGGATTTAAAGCTTATCTATTACACATCAAGTATATATCTTGATAAAACGTACCTATAGATACGTGCGACTACCGCACCAAAACACATAATATAATCCAAGGATTTAATAACCGTTTTCTTCCGAGGCTCGTGTGTGCAAGTGTGATAGAGAAGAGTGGTGTAAATATATTGTTATTTTTTCACAATATCTTAACCAAGAAAAATAATTACCTTGCACCTTGTCTGGAATACGAAGCTTGAGCCGGTCACCGGGAAAATAGTAGAGTTGTAGAGCAAGGTACGGACGACGCACAACCCGTAAACAATACTTTCACTTGCTCCATATGTACGAGCAACAAAAAAGAAAGAAAAAAAAAAAATGTAACAAAAAAGGCAATGAAGCGAGTAAAGACGATAACGAAAAGTATGAGGAAGCAATTGAGCAGTCGATCTCCGGGGAGCCCCTGTCGTCTTCCTGCCGAACCAGGTAATTAGCAAAACAGCAACAACAAAACCAACCAGCGGAAAAGGGCAACTCGGATATACAACATCGAGGGGGCGTCGTCATAATCGAGGGAAGGCCCGTCACGAGGTCAAGCTGCTCTTTCCCTCTCGTGTCTTCGGATGCCCACCCTACACACACACACACACACACACACACACACACACACACACACACACACACACACACACACGCGTGTAAGTAAATATAAGAAGAGGGGCTACATCACATTATATTTATGTATATACAGGGTGTAGGTATATGAGACACCTGACGCGCCCCCGGTTCGGAAGAAGAGAAAGCGAGCAAGTATACATGTATATAAAACGAGAGAGCCTATAGCTATATCTCACGGCGCGGCTTTTTTCTCCATACGTCGGCGGTGGTTCTTGAATTCTCCGGTGCAAGTGAACGAGAAACAGAGCCGGCTGATTATCCGCATTATTTCAGCCGGCCCCCTCTCAACCCGCATATGCCCCGACATACGCGTACACCTTTAATACATCACATATTTATATACGTGCAGTGTATGATATGTTGGTATATAATATGTTGGAAACTATACGTACAGCGCGTCCGGTGGCTCTGTATGGGAGCACTTCCTGTCGGCGAGCAGAGATCGACCTCCACGCCATGTGTGTAGTACACCTTCCACCCTCGAGTCGCTCCCTCGGTGGAATAATATAGTCATTAACGTCAGATACGATTTCAATGATCAAAACGCGTTTAATATATCATTATTATTATTATACTCCCTGTATGTAGTAAGTTTTCGTGTATGTAAGTATCCTCGTTTTCTTTTCCACGGGTGTAATATATACGTAGCAGCACAATGTTGCTAAATTATTGGTGCTGTTGACGTATAGGTATACGAAAAGAGAGGAAGCTGCCTCACGACAGTACTACCCATCACAACCGAGAGACGATCACTACAGGTACAATACATATATAGGTATACCTCGTTTGCGCCCATTCACTCTTGGAGTATAACTCACGAGCTCGCATATTATTATTATTATTATTACTATTACTATTATCATCATCATCATTATCATTATTATTAGAGGCACTTGACGTGCGAGCGGTGCTGCTACTGCTTTATTATAGTGTGTGTACCCCGCGTGCGAATAAAGGAGTTTGTGTGCGTGAGTGCGAGCCATGACCTTGCGCTCTCCAACATTTGTGGAATGTAAAGGACGCCCCGGGTTGAGATATATGTATAAGTACCTACGTACTCTAACACGTGCGTTGATTGAGGAGACGTGCATGCAGCGTAAGTATTGTAATGCCCATACGTGTGCGCCAAAAACTCCCGGTCTCCTTTAGCGTGGCGCACGCACGAGTTCTAATAAGCCCACGACCCGTGGCAGAAAACCTGTCGGTCGTTTTACCGCGTACGCTATTACAGGGACGACCTTCCGCGGATTCCTCGACGTGTGTCTGCCGTTTTGACTGATTGGCCGGGTCGTCGGTGCGTTTTCCTCCTCCAACTCCACGCCCTTTTTTTTTTTTTTTTTTCCTCCAACTTTTGGACCTTGTATTACGCTCGGGTGCACGCGATCCTCGCGAGTGTTTGTCGAAAAAAGGCATTTGCAAAAAAAAAAGGTATGAGCGAGTGCGTTTTTATCTCCTTTAGTATATTATATACATTAAATCCATCCACATATACGTACAGGTATTGTATACCTGACGGTGCTGCTCGCACTCGCCTTTATTTTTATTTTTTTTTGTTCCCTACCTTTGAATAATCTTTTCTAGGTAAAACATGCCGATTACTCCCTCGTGCGGGAAAAACAAGGCCACGCGGCTTTATATTATAATTTTTTTCGAGAAGAAGACGCAGAAGAAGAATGAGCTAGGAGGGGGAGAGAAATTTGAATCGGCTGCATGTGAGCGCAATTTTGTAAAAAAGTTCGAGGAAGCGAGCACCATAATAACAGAGATGTGCACGCATATACACGTACAACGACGATCATAATTGCCACACTCGTTCTTTTGGAAATATTGTGCGTTACTTGGCTTTTATTTATTCCTTTTTTTCCATATGTATAATATTATCACCTCGTTCCAAGAATAATTTATTATACGCACGGACCGCCCGCAATTTCATTGTATAGGTACAGCAACGCGTAAGTACGGTAGTTGTATCATTCTCGTGCGTGCACGTGTACAAAAAACACGCGAATAGGTATAAACGAGATATCAATTTGCTTGTCTCTCTGGTACATAATGTGTAAATTACCCAAAGACTCGTTTCGGGGAGGAAAAAAAAAACGACAAAATTACCTGCCGGTTAATTGCGACGAAAGGACGGGAGCTGATCTCTGGAACGAGGGACTCTTCTTTATTCCCACGTCGACGTGGTTACGATCGAACACACAAAGCGAATGTGCACAGCAAACGAATGCTAACTCAAAGTCGCGTGCGCGCGTAATATCATCGGCATCACCGAGAGGTTGAAATATTCCGGAGTAGGTGCACCAGCGAGTGCACCAGCGAGTATTGCCGAAATACGTGTGTGTGTCCAAAACACCGGGCGTGTACGTATTACGCGAGTTACCGCATGTAGCATTATCATCATCAGCGAGGCAAGGCATGTATATACGGAGTTGAGAGTTAAATTGGCACTCGCAAAAGGTACATATGATAAGTAGGGTATACTATATGGAGCGTCGTTAACGAGCCAGTGAGAGAGCAGGAGTAGGAGGAGGAGAGGAAGTCGGGTGCAGGATATACACCTAGTTATCATTTGCGTATGGAGCGCTACGCCGATTCTTCTTCGTCCTCTCGTTAGCGGTACAATAAGTATATTGTACAAAAGCGCCAAACCCATCGTGTATGCCCACGTGGATGCAAACGAGGCCGGGGGAGGGGAGGAATCACCGACCAAGAGCTGCATGTGTGTAAGTATACGTTTTGTTGCGCCTTCACCGGCCTGTCTTTTCCCCCGTGCACGTGGCCTCCTTTCGAACAATGCCCTTATACCTACCTTCTTGCAATGGCCACGGCTATCTCACGCACCACGGGAAGTTTGACCCGCGGACAAGCAGCCGAGCCTTTGCGCGCGTATAAGTATGCGGTCGGACGGAAACACATACTTTGAGGAAACAGTCGTTGCTACTGTTTTTGTATGAAAATAAACAGAGAGGTATATACGAGCCAGTCCCCGTGATATCGTTTACAAGCGTATATAATTATAATATACTGTGCGCACTGTTAGCCCACATATAATAACACCAGTGTCTTTTCCTTTATACTCCTCGTGCAACGACTTGGGCCACGTATATAAATATATACATATGTATTTGGTTTTACGGCTCCGAGTGGGTCTTAATGGATTCCTAATGACGCTCGCGGGGGTGTTAAAAGGGCCAGCATCCACTCTGTATATATTACGTTGTACACGCTTCGGTCTTTTATCTCTCACATTTTCGTCATCGCGAGGTTTCTCTTGTTATTGCCTGTATATACTTTTCAAACGCCCCTTCGAATGGGACACTCGAGAATTATTGGTTGGTTATTTCGGGAAGGCATGCCCGTGGAGCATTGGGCGTTCACGCGTTTCCCCCCCCCCCCCTCCCTGTATTTTCCAGTCCTCCGCACAACTGTTGTGGCTGCTTTTTCTCTCTCGTCGCGCGGACGTGTTTATTTCCGTAGCGAACGATTTGCCTGGTGAGAGAGAGAAAAAAATCGAGCCGACGATTCTTTGCCACCGTATGTAAGTATATATAATATATGTACACGCGGTAATTAATTGGCTGACGGGTATAATGGATCCCCGAGTGTGGAAAACCCTGTGTACATATTTATACGCCCCATACTTGCGTATGTAAGTATGTTTATTATTTCGAGCGCGGGGTTGCGTGATTCGCGACATCCACCAGTGCAGCAGACACCCGTGCACTCAAGTTCGAAAGGTGTTAGTAAAAAATTAAATCGCTATAGGCGAGATGTTTCATTGCCAGAGTCGGACAACACGCATACGCCAACTATTTTTTTTTTTTCCCTCTCACTTTTATTAAACTGCCTTGCATATAATAGGTGTTTGCTCCCGAGGAAACGTCAAGCGTGAAAGTTGTCGTCTTTCTAGCCGATAATATATATTTTTGACGCCGAGCCGAGGAGTCATTGCATGGGAAACTCTGCGAGACGAGCGATGGGAAAAAATGTTCTTTTATCTTTCGCCGTATAGGCTGTAGCGTTGTTGTATTTATACGTTGAGAGTAAAAACAACGTGCATCAAGCGCCAGCATATTGTACGTAAAGTTAAAAAAAAATTTAAAAAAAAATAAAAAATATGAAAATGAAAAGGAGAATTACACAGTGTACAAAGGAGCGTGACTGATTGCGTCCGCGAGCACCATCATCTTTTTTCCCCCCGCACCCCTGTCTCATCTCGTTCCTCAAGACGCCAAATTAAAAATCCACGGCCGAAATCAATCTTCATAATACACATTTCTCAATTCGCTGCTCGTCAATCTCCTCTTCCCATCCTGCCTGGAGTGATTGTAGGACCCGGTGTCCCGTAAACGCTACAGCATATATAAGTATGCAGGCATTGGACAACAAACACGTTACCCCATGAACCAGCATCCAACATAAATATATATATATATA
>NW_019379587.1:1961160-2002304 GCF_000648655.2 Copidosoma floridanum
TATATATAGTATGTACTCTTTCTCTCTCTCTCTCTCTTCGTACGTTCTGCGTTCCACCCCTTCCCCCATCACCCGCGCGCATCTATCTCACTGTCGCTTTTTCTCTCTTTTTCGTTCGGCTGCGGCTCTTTGTGCGCGTGGCTGTGCTCGGCTCGGCTCCTCGAACGAGAAACCGAGGGAGAGATCAGTCAATCGTCGGACGACGAAAATCGATGCCGATTTGCCGACGGCGCGCATCATCCTCCCTCGCTCGAGACGAAAATCAATTAGTCCGCCGATGAGTCCCAAAATCCCGGGGAATATCTCTTCCCTCTACTTTGATACTCGTGTGCGTTTGTAGCTCGGTTTGTAGCCGGTGCGGATGGGCCGAACAAAAATATCATTTCGCCACCGCTGCCGGATATATAGGTACTGCAAGAGGTTCGAAATTAAATGGCCCGTGTGCCCATGTGTCCACTGGCAATCGTCGCCGCATCGCCGAAAAAGCAATATACCTATTCTTCTCTCTCGAGCCGATGATTATACAAATAACTGGTCTCCGACTCTGTCTCTCTATTTTCCAAATAAACGCGTCTCAGTGCACAATGTATTGTCTTGAACTGCTCTTTGTTATTCTCGGCAGTTTCAAATGTACTTTTTTTTTATGCCTTTCGAAAAAAGCCGTGGCTCTCGGTGGCTGTATCACGAGCACTCGAGTTAATTGGCAGACGTGTCGGTGAGGATAAATTGTTGAATAAACAAACACGAAATGCACATTAACTCGGGAAAACGTCTCGCCTACTCGTGACCCCATTAGAGTGTCTGAATGCCGGCATCACCAACGGCAACAGCTTATGATATTGTATTTCGCAAATAATAGCCTCGAAGAAACAATAAACAGCATCACCCGCACCGGCGAAATCATCAATCCTTGACAAACGTGCAACACCGCAAAACATCATCATGCACTTTTAATTATATTTCTGCTTGATGCGTTTAATCGCGCACACGCGATAAATGATGCGCAATGTTAAATTTTACCGTTTATTTATTTCCACTGTTTTCTTTTTCCGCTTAAGCTTCCTTCCTCCCGTGGACGTTTTTTTATGAATCCACGCAATCCCGCGTGTAATCCTAAACGCAAAAGCCCCGACGAAATTTAATAGGATTAGCCGTCCCTCCTCTCTCTCTCTCTCTCTCTTGTTTTCCTTTGTCGAAAAGAGGAACAAACGCATCTATAGCTACTTGAACAACAATGCCGCACGTGATTTTTTTTTTTTTTTTTTCAATCTCCCCTCCTCCCGCAAAATCATCATCCTGTGCTCTCTCAGGAGCCACTCGTTCAATTCCCACGCAAATTCGCCGGGATCGCTTTCACCGAAATGTTTCCGCAAATATTCGCGCGCAAAATTCTCCCGCGCCCGGTATTTCCACGAAGCGATAGCGATACGCCGATCGATCCCCCTTCCCCCCACCAACAGGGTGCCTTAAATTACGCGGCGCCTGTTATTTAATTGCCCCGCGCGCTCATTGATCTCGTAACTTAATTATCGACTCCCTGCGCGCAATGGAAAGGCCAATTTTATTACCGCGCAAAGTGTGAGAGTCCCCATATATATGTGTTGAAAACACCGGGGGGAGAGAGCTGATTCGATGAAAATACTTGGCTGAAAGTTGCGACCTGTTTTTCGATAAAAGTGAACTTTACGAGGGAGAGTTGCGGGCAGACTCCGGCAAATTGTCCGATACGCCGTTGATGTCTGATCTTTTATTAGACCAGCACTCCGAGTTTTCATCCGTGCCTTTTGTTTTTAACGCCGAGATAAAAGGAAAAAAAACGTGGGATTCTCGTTTTCGGTAACTCGGGAAGAAGATAACTTCATTGCAATCAGAGACTCCGCGTAACAAAAACGAGAGATGATCCATTGTGTGTCTATGGGTGTACATCGTAACGAGCGATCGATCCCTTTCGAGCAACGAACAAAGGCTACATCATTACCAATTAATCGATTTCTTTCAGTGAGTTTTCTCGCAAAAATCCGATTCTCTTCATTCACGAGCTCTGCAGTGTTATGGAGAGTGTGTGCGTGCTCATCGTTGTCGCGGCACATCAGAGCAAATGTAACAAAAATCCGCGTCGACTAGCGCCAAGTACTTTTAAGGTCTAATGAGACCGTGGCAATTTCAATAGGACTCCTTTCCCGCACAGAGAGAGAAAGGGGGGTAGGGGATCGAGCCCGGGAGAATCTGCATACAATTATAATGTAAAAAAAAAAAACCTCAGGCTGTAATGCACACGAACGTCCCGAACAATGGGAATCATCAATAAGCTCTCGTTCGCTTCTTCGGACGGCGCGTCACGGGGCACGAGGTATAAAAAAAAAAAAAAAAAAAAAAGCGCCAATGAAAGGTGCACCTTTATCGAGGGGGGTAAAAATATTTGTAATGACGAGGCGGAGGGCGCGCTTTTTTTTTTTTGTTTCTCTTCCTCGTCCTCTGTTTAGGGCTGCTATATCGCGCAACGCGATGACATAACGACATTGTGTCCCAGCGAAAAAAAAAAAAGATGCATACAGACGTTTGCGTAACATGTACATACAAGCGCGCGGCGTTGCGAAATACATATCTTCCATGGTGCACACGCATGTTATGTACTTAGTTGACGATTATTAGTGTTGTATATACAAGCGAAAGCTCGGAGTCGTGGTGGCGGTGCAGCCTGCACGGATGTAATCGATCGGGCAATCGCGCGTGAGAAAGTGCGTTATTCACTTCTACTATCTTTCATCTGCCGCGTGACACACGTGCAACCGAGTGTTTGTGTATTCGTATATGGCCGAGCAATAGGTATATATACAGGATAGAGGGCAGCCGATATCTCCTTGCATGCGTGGAAAGGAAAGGTCTATACATTACACGCACGAGATCGTGCGTGGTTTCACTTTCCTTTCTGCACGTGTACACATATAGGTATAGGTACAAGTACCCTTTGTGGTGTGGTTTAGGTAAAATTATTGTCTTTCAATCGCACGTATGTGCATAACGAGTGCACCAAGGGTGCGTGTCTTTACTGATTGTGGAAACAGATTTCTCGTGTCCCGATTTGGTATATTATATGCAAGACATTTCTCAAAAACCCCACTGATTTTCTCCAAACCAACCGAGCCGTTGAATAAAAACTGCGTAAGCGCTCAAATTTTCAGTGATGTTTATTCGTACGATGTACTGTGATGTCGAGTTCATTCAATTGTATTGAATAAAGCGATGATTGGGGAGAAAAAAAATTAACTCTGTGTAATATAGTTGGCTTTCTTCTCGGTTGCTCCTTTCTCTTGCCGAGGTATACCCACTAACGATGATCGCAAAAGTGTAATCATTTTTCCAAGTTTTGCTCACCATTGGTATCCTTAGAGAGATACAAAGACTACTGAACTCGAGGATACAAAGAAGGGTTATTGGGAAAAAGCGCGCAGTTGAATGAAAAAGCGGAGAAACTGATTTTTTTCTTTTCTTTTTTTTTCTGCTGCCTCGAGAACGTCGGTCCCTTTGAGAGCGAATAATAGTAATGTAAGAAAAAAAAAAAAAAAAAAAAAAAAAAAAAAAAAAAAAAAAAAAAAGAGGAAGAGAGGGAGAACGAAGCTTGAAAGTTTTTACGCTAGGTGGGGGGGGGGGAAGGAGTGGATATTTTCCTTAAAAGCAATTCCCGCGGACGATTTGGCCGTTGCGAGCGATTGTTACGGTATTATATGCCGGGACAGGAAGTGAAGGGGGGACCGAGACGAAGGGACCATCAAGAGGAAGAAAGTAGACGCGAGCACCTACACCTCCTCCTACTACCGAAGGTGGCGTTGCACGATGGCTATGTAATCGAGATGATAAAAATATATGTGTGTATTAGAAGACAAATGCCTATATACAACAGCGTGTGGATGTATTATATGCGTGGATTAGCTCCTCGGCTCTCTTATTACTCGCAATGGACAGTGTATACAGGGTGTATTAGCACAAAGAGAGAGAGCAGAACACATCATGCCAATTACTGTAGGAACGCAGTATCTCTCCTATTTGTGCCAAAAAGAAAAAAAAAAAAAAGGACAAGACAAAGAGAAGAGTATAGGTATGGAAAGCAACGGAGACGATGAAAAAAAAAAAAAAAAAGTTTTGCGTGTAATGTCCTATATGCCGTGCATTATATACTATATAAAAGAATGAGAGAGGGATCGGATTGCCGCCGCGCTTCGCGAGAAAGTCAGCGGCTCTCGTGCTTAATGATACGGTCCCGCTAATGCGTCCCTTTGATATACCTACTCTTCGCAACAATGTCTGGTACAGTACCTACATATATGTATACGCGTGCATGCCAGAGGAGCGAGGTATAGATGGGCTGGAGTGGCGAAGGTATAACGGGCTCTTCTTCTGCCCCCCGCTCCCCCTTGTTCCTCGACCTTCCCCGTCGGCCATGCACATGCAACACTCGCGCGCACGCTCTTATTGGGCCCTACACGCTCTCTCTCTCTCTCTCTCTCTCTTGTGGGTTTACAAAAGCTTGGGCCCCATTATATATATATAACCACTCACACATACTTCGCGTATCAGACAACTCAACGTTCCACTTTTCTTCTCCCCTCCTTCTTTCCTCTCTTTACTTGCTCGTCCTTTGCTTCCCTTCCTCCGCATCCTCTTTCCTTCTTCCTTTTTTTTTCATTTTGAAGTGTACGACGACGTCTGGCTGGGCGAGTGCAGCGTTTGGAAAATTGCCGCGCCGTTCGACCGGCAAATTTCTTTTTCTCCGCTGCCTCGAACTTTCGTCTCTATTCTTTGGTGCAGTATTATAGACGTGCATGGGAAAAAAAAAAAAAAAAAAAGAAGAAGTAAGAGAAGGACACGGCCTTTTCATTATTTCGTGGTCTAGTGCTGCCATGAGTACCTTTCACGGCTCGTCACCGGCAAATGGCCTTTTTTCCACTTTCCCGCGTCAACTCCTGAGCTCTTTAGAACCACACACACACTCGCATCGTAGCTCTGTCAATTAATTTTATCCAACACCTCCATCCCTCTTTCTTTTCCATCACCAACGTCTGGCTTATTGCAATTTCATACAAAGCCCACGGAGGGACATTTCACAACGTGTTATCAAAATGCATCAAAAACATACGAGATCCTTTTTTTTTTTTTTTTTTTTTCGAGCCCAGGAGCTTGTAGCATCAGGACATAAGACTTATCTGAACGACGACGGGTTATTATTTTATTTTACTACTACTCTACCCTCGCCTCGTCTCGTAGGAGCAGTTATATTGTTGTTGCAACGAAAATTCCCTGGAATTTATTAAAATGATAAACTTAACTGCGCGGCAGGTTGTTGCGGCCGGACAGAGATACGGAGCGGGGAAAAAGAATCGTGCGTCCAAACGAAGAGGAAAATTTTGCACCGAGCGTCGTTATTGCACGCGCGCACGAGCCTCTTAGAGAGAGAGAGAGAGCTCGAAATTATGGCTGTAAAAGGCTTAAATTCCCGAGTCAACGGCTTAATTAGTTGAGAGGGAGAAAGCCTTCAACTTTGTAGCTATAAACGCGAGGTTCGAGTGCATGCAGGACCGCTTATACGTATGTATATATGACAAGTATAGGGGCTCGCGGTCGTAACGCCGGTGTATGCGCTGGTGGTGCCTTTGATAATGCACAGGAACGCACGCGGGGTTAAAAGAACCTGACGCTCTGGCGCCTTAGAGAGAGAGAGAGAGTATAGGTATATATATATGAATGCATGGTACTTGACTGCATGACGGTGATTTGTGTCGCTCGCGTCGCGAATTTATCGCGAAACGCAGAAATTTCCACGAAAACTTTATCAGCCCCGTGCGCTTTTACAGCCTCCCCCGGCCCCTATTGCCGATCTCTATGGGTATTAATAATAATGCTTGACTCGAGAGCGATGCACGTATGCATGTGTACGAAAGTCACTCTGTCTCTGCGAGTGTGTATAGCACATTTGCAGTAGTTTCATAAAACGAGAGTAGCATATACATATTACGCGCGCGAGTAGTAACGAAGGCTATCTTTGGCCGTATACGCGTTTCATTATTGACACAGTACGTGTGCTCGGGAAAGCGAAAATCGCAATAACAGCAGCGTGTGCATAGGGGGACGGAGCGATTTGCAGGATGATATTTATGCCACTAAATTCTGGATTTTCCCCCTTTTCTTTCATCATTATTATTATTATTGTTATCATGATCATCATTGCCGTGCGCGTGAATCTCAAAGCGTATATATGCGTAGTAAAATGAATATGGCTCTCTTTTGTTTCGTCCCGAGGTACTCTCGTCGTGTGCACATGTAGATTGCGCTCAAGTGCCCACGTATGTGCAGGGTATGTACTATACACGGCACGCGTAACTCATCGAAATCTATTATAAATTAAAGGAAAAAAGAAGATAAGAGAGAGAGAGAGAAGAGGAAACCTCCGTCTCTTTACTATACGACGCGAAGTGGGGGGGGGGGGGGGCACGCATATACATCGGGCAGGCAAAAAAGCAGGGTAAACAAAAATTGAGGAATAAAACTCGAGTTTTATGACAAGAGTTAAAAGTTACGAGGGCCGTAATTCACGTGCCTCCTCGAAAAGCGCCGTCGGGCTCTCTCTTAGTGTGCGCGCGCGCGCGTTTATACGATCCAACGGGAACACGCACACGTGTGCTCCCATACACGTACATGGGCGATAATACGAGGCAGCATGTGAAAGGAAGAGGAACGCGATACGTGAAAAAAGTAAAAAAGAGTTATGTATATATAACGCACTCGCGGCAATGAACTCTCTCCTCGGCTATTAAAGATTTTCGGCAACAGGCATATCCGAATAGAGAGAAGGAAGAAGACGTCTTTCGCGTCCATGGCACGTATAGTGGTGCAGGTCGCGAAGGGAGCCAGACGAAAATATGAGCTCGCTCGGGGTGGTGTTCAAGTATGTATAACAAACGCGTGTAGTAGCTGCGGGGGGGGGGGAGTTGGGGGGGGTGTATGGAGCACCGGCGTATGTTTAGAATAGTTCGGGTAATAAAGCCCCGATGTGCGAGCGAAAGCAAACAATTTATCGTCCAATGTGTTACGGAGAGGAAACGGACTGTCCATTTATACACTTTTACACACGTATATCCATATGCGCGAATGAGTATATTTTACCAGTCAGGCCAACAGTCCAACTCGTAGAAGTCAAGTATCCTTTTCTCGGTGCCTCTACCGATATATATACCGCGTCTCGCAGGATTAGTGATAGCAGTAGCGTTGGTGCGTAACTGTGGCCCATTTATCCTGCCATCCGGCGAATTATTGTAGGGATAAAAATCTGATGTACGTAGCGCTACGAGAGTGCCCCCTTCCTAGTCATCCCTTCATTTCGACACCATGTACCAAAATGCCCCACACATCGTCTCGGAGGATAGAGGGCCATTTTCAATTTTGTCCAAATGAACTACGCGGTGTACGAACAAACGTATACTGTGCACGTATATCGGGTTACGCGAAACGAAACCCTTCGAGATATATAAGGAAAAGCAATTGTGCGTAGTCCGCGATGTAAATTAAACCGCCGGGCCAGTAAGTCGTTATAAAAGTATACATGTACTCGTGTGTATGCGCGTTCAAGAAAGAAAAAAAGATAGGGAGGTGGGGGTGGGGAAAGGCGGAGTATATATACGTGAAATACACAGAGCCTCTCAAACTATTCCCCGGGAATGCGGACGAACGGCCGGAATTCGAGAAAACTTCTCTCAGCGCCGAAACGCTTCGTATCGTCTTGTCCATTGCGAGAGGCAAGCCTTATCGCGCTGTGTAATACCCACTCCTTTAACTTCTCTCTTTATACTTTTGGACGGGGGGGGGGGGGAAATGAAATTTCAGTTTCGCGAACTTTCCTCCGGCGCCGCGTGCAAACAGCAGTGCATTAAGCGATGATTGTGCACGGGGAACAAAGAAACTCGATTTGCGTCCCAAATTATTTACAACGAAGGTGAGTATCGTTGCATAAGCGAGTAATCCGGGCAGTTTGAACGAAACGAGAGAGAAATACAAAAATACACAATTTTGACGCGCCAAAACGTACGGTTAACAACGTGGCTTTACGCGCGCACTGCACCAGCTATATGGTAAGAAGGGATGGAAAAATAAAAAAGCTCATCGACGGAGAGTGAGAAAGAAGGGAGGAAGAGGGAAAAATTCATGTCTCACCTCGATACAAAGTTCAGGGTCGCGCGAGACATAAAGGGCGTACTCCACGGGGTCTCTCGAGACGCACTTCTTGCGTGCATTCACCGAGAGAAGAAGAAGAAGAAGGCGGGGGAAGTAGCTGCTGCTACCATGCACTTCTCCATAATCGCGCGTGCATGTGCATGTACGCATACACAGTCAAATGACGAATTGATAGAGAGACGAGGGGGGGGGGAAGACGAAGGAGAAGCTAAAGGGGAGCGCTGGTGAAAAATAATTGGACGCGCGTCGTCGTCGGCGTTGTAGGGTGGCTGTTGCTGCTATACCTTTTAAGACGGAGAAACAAGAGACAGAGGGGCAGGGTGGGTGCGGCCAAGGGCTCCGTAAACGATTCAGGGCAGGTGCGATATCTCCTTTTCATTAACGCGGGGGATGAGTCCCCTTTCGTGGGTTTCTCGACTCTCTTTGCCGCCGATATGCTTCACGAATATTGCGCCTTTCGATAATCCCTCCGAGAAAATTCTGGCGTCTACTTCTTTTCCTGGGCACTCGAGCCTCCTTTCTCGAGAGATAAGTATTATCCGCGTCTGGGCGGCGCCGCTGTTGCTTTTAATGGCAAACGAGAGCAAAAGACGACGTCGACAATGATGGGCCGCCGAACGAGGCGCGATAATTATTTGTGCCCCGTGTGTGTGCTCCCTTCGCCCCCCGAACGTACCTATGAGCCGTACAGCTGTGTACCGCGCGGGGAAAGAGCCGAATTTTTAATTGAGGAAAATAAAAAAATAAAAACTCGAGCACCCAGCCTTTGTTTGCTGCAAGCGAACGACCCTGCCTCTCTCGGAATATATACCCACAGCCTGGCAATCCCTCCGATACTATATGTATGCTGCTCGAGTACTCCGTAACGGCCTCGATCATTATCCATCCTCCCCCGCTAATGTACTGCGCATTGTATATTATACCTGTGGATGGATTCGCGGTGCAGCCAAATTTTAACGCGGTCGCGCTACAGACTGGCTGCTCGTTATGCCCCACTACTCGATGGGGCCACCGAGAAATCATATTTAGAGGTCGTAGATGGGTGGGAAAAAAATAATGGGTAGTAAAATCATGTGTTGTTGGTGAGAAGTGGTGCAGGACGTTTTTTTTTACTTTTGAAGGCGATTGTAATAATCAGTTAACAACCACCAATTGTGTGTAAAACACTATTTTTCATGGTACACGAATAACGACAATAATAATTGATCGGAAAAACCAAAGCAAAGGTGAAATGAGAAGCGAGTTACGTATCGATTTGGCGAAAAATGATTGAACAACTTGGCGCGGGGCGTCTTTGACGTGTGTATGTACGAGTATTAAAATACATCGGCTCGGGGATAGCGACGACGAAGACGAAAGGACTTGTTGAAAGTCGACTCCGTTTGAGCTCGTGCAGCCAAATCTCAGCCGATTCCACGACAAGAGAGGGGGGGGATTATCATCCGCAGCCTTACGTAAGAAGCCACACTCGGCGAGAGAGCGCCGAATATGTACCCCACGGTGGCGGTGGCAGCAAAAGACCGACAGATGCAGAGAACAGATGGATGGATCCGAAAACATTTGCCTTGGCTCGGGCTTTCGTTTTCCCCGGGCTTCGATTTCAAATGCACGGCTGCACTGCTGGGATTTCGCGAAGGCAAAAAGTTATGAAAGGCCCGCGAGGAGGGGAGAGGGAAATAAAAAAAAACAAACAAAAAAAAAGAAATAAAATTCTTCCCTCCGCCAGAGAAAGAGCCGGCATATTCTCGCACTTATCGATGGATTCCCATCTCTCGCGATATATATAAGGAGCAAAGAGCTCGTAATACAGTACACGTATATATCGAGCGATTTCCCTCTACCTCGTGTACATAATATGTTATATATATATATATGTGCAGGCATCAAGGGGCAGGAGCAACAGCCTCACACGTAACAGTAGCACAGGTGTGTATATGGAAGGAAAGCTAAATGCATATATACGTATGGCAGCGGCACAAAACTGTGACAAATCGTGCCGTCTCCTGTTAAATATGCATACATGCATTGCAATGTACCCCTATTCTCTCTCTCTCTCTCTCTGGTGTACATACACGTGCAATCGCCATCCACCCTCCTGTCGCTGTTTCTTCTTCTTCCTACTTTTGATAAATAAAAAGGGAAGCCAAAACTGTCGCTCTTGTTCGGCTCGACTAGCGAAAGGAAACGGGCAGATCGTGAGCGACCCGGAGACACGTGCACGTGTAACGATATACTCATGTATGTTGAATAAAAAAAAAAAAAAAAAGGGAAAATAAAGTACTTCTCATCGTCGTCGCTTGCACTTGAGTAGGTATATATGTATATACATACACACACCTGTATATTTTCGTGCTCGTTTATATGTGCATCTATACCGCCAGTATAGGATGACTATAGGATGACAACAACGGTGGCCTGGGAAAACGAGTAGGTATAGCGATTGAGCCGTCATCGTAAGGACAAGCCACCCTCCCTCCCCATGCTCTCTCTCTCTCTATGTATCGTGTAAAATATTCACAAAACTCCACCAGTTTGCCCAGAGGAGCTTCCGCAGTTGCGTGTTTTCGCGTCGTCTCTCTACGCGTCCTGTTGTGGCTCGTGTGTAGATATATATATATACCTACCGAAAAAAAGGGCGAGGAGGAGGATGATCAAGAGGTAGGGGAGCACGTTATAAAGAAATGGGCGAGGGAAAGGCGGGCCGCGTTGTTGAATATTAATATGAAGAAAAATGAGCCGATGCTGAAAAATGATGAGAGAGAGAGAGAGAGCAAGGATACATATAGGAGGTAGGGCCCGAACAGCGACCGGTTTCTATACTGCCGATGCGCTCCCTATACTCCCCACCATACCTATATGTACATATATAATACTCGATAGCACGCGTCCTTTACTCGTGTGCTTCTTTTTAGTTTCGACTCAGCCAAATTATATATACACACGCGCTCCCCGAAAAATGCACACGCGAATCGATCGAGGGCGCGCGCAGTGCCATGTAAGCAATAAGGCAGCCAAGGTAACGAGGATAAATTGCAGATTTCTCCCTGATCGGCTCGAGTGCATGGCGAGTAACGACGCGCGAGAGGAAGCTCGTGCAGCGACAATGTTGCCACGTCGAAAGAGAAGAGAAAGATAGAGAAGGAAGGGCCGACAGGTTTATCGGTGACTGTATAAATACATATAGCAGGATCAGGCGAAGCTATTAAGCGTATGTATGTATAAGTAATCGAGCGCCGGCCGGGGCAACTGCAATTGCTTGCACAAGAGCCGGTGGTCCGTCGTTCTTGTGCGAAGCGCGGAATGGCCGGAATTCCCTTAATGTGCTTACAACATTTGCCAAAGAAGACGCGCTGCTCCATTATACAATTTTCTATCCGTCTCCATTGCGATTTTCTCCGTTAATTCTTGCAGTATGTATAGCTGAAAACCGTTCGACAACGCGCGTCGAGCCTTTACCTATACTACTGTTTGTACGTATGTACTTGTCCTCTGTATGGCAGTGGGATAGCGTCAGTTGCGTTGCTCGATTTTGACCTTCATTGCAATGGACTCTGATCCTCTACTTATTATAAAAGAATTGTGGCGACAAAAGAAGACTAACGAATAAAAAGATGGAAATGACCTTAATTGCTTTTGTAACAAAAGCCAAACACACTTTGGTGTCAACCATCCCTTTTAACTCGGTAAGTATTGTACCCATTGCCTTGATGGAAATTATCAGGGGCGATTGTTTGAGCTTCGGTTTGATTAGACTTGCGTACATATTATGGTTACTCGCCAATAATTTATTATTTTCAACTCCTCTGATGGACTTTTTCGAAAATTGAAAAACAAAAAGAAATTTCATAAATATCAAAGTACGGCCGAGAGAAAGTCGCCCCGAGGCGGCTACTCATTAATTCCTTCGACTTCTCTGGTGAAAGAGCGCGTAGGGTGGTGGGCGTCGTATATATAGCTTTTCGGTAGGTATGGTGAAAAAAAAAAAAAAAAAAAAAGAATGCAAGGAAGAACAGGGTGTGTACGATTATACGCGCAAACGCACGCACCGCTGTTCGTCGTAATTTATGCACGGAAAATAGAGCCAATATATAAGGTGGGAGGGNGGTGGGCGTCGTATATATAGCTTTTCGGTAGGTATGAAAAAAAAAAAAAAAAAAAAAAAAACAAATAGAAGGAAAGCAGGGCGAGAAGCAAAGACACCCACCAAAGGGCGAAAAAACTTGAAACAGGGAGGGAGGGAGGGGAGGGGCGCCAGAAAGAGAGAAACGTCTATCTCCATGTCGTTTGAATTTTCCGTGGTGGCGCCCCACGCGCGACGAGAGCCGGCTGGGGGTGTCTGCGGCGTTAAACACCGCGAGAAAGATGTAACAATAACGCCGAGCTCGTCTCTGTTTATTTTCGATGCGCCGCGGCAGGGTCCCACCCGCTTCTTTAATCTTCCTTCTGTGAAAACAAACCGGAGAGAGAGAGAGACGGGAAACGAGACTTTTCAATTATTCTTATTTGCACTCTGCTGCTGCAGAAAGCCTACCTCCGTCGAATACAGTCACTCCAAATCCCCGAGACGCTGATGGAGGGAAAGTATCCACCGAAATTCTGTATCAAAAACCCTTTTTTTTTTTTTATTTTTTTTTTTTGGTGCACGTGTCTGTGTGTATTTCTCTTTGTATATCGTCCCAACATGTACACGGGGAGGGGTGTGACGACGGCGCTGGTGCGAACGCGCTAATGAAGATTAGTACGCAGTGCGGGGCTGCTGCCACTGGCGGGGCTGCACAAACACGCGGCCGTTTATTATTTCAACGAGCGTCGAGGTTGATTATTTTTATTGCTCCGAAGCTTGGCTGCTGCATTGGCGAAAAAAAAAAAAGGGTACCCAGCCGGCTAAAGCTCTCCGCCCGTACCTATGTATATAGGGATGCCACGAGGAAACTGTCAAAATTCAAGTTGGGGGTGTCCGTGTGTTTACGCGCCCGGTATAGGCCCGGGATGAAAAATTCAACGCGGCTATTTGTCGGCGGTCATTTGCTCGCGTCCACCAGCCGGAAAAAAAAGAAAAAAAGTGGATTGCTCGTCGTGCGCACATGCGGGTACGGGCCACTCGAGCTGGATTAATTTCGCACCTCGCGCGTACGCAACCACTTTGGCTTGTCGACACAAACATTTTCCTTCCTCCTTTTACGAGAGAAACTAAAATTGTTTTTTCACAGGTTTCTGTTTTTTTTTTTTTTTTTTTGTTTTTTCCTCACCCGAGAATTACATCCTTTCGCAAAATCATCGGTACTTCCCGCAGCGGTAAATATTATATCCAAGATCGCGTGTCAATGTTGTAATTAATTAAATACCGATTATTACAAGGTAAATGCAAGACCACTCGAGTGTGGTAGGTACATTATTCTCAGAGCGCACTTTTTACAAGACAAACACGCAAACTTACATGCATCCTGCACGTATTGACTTTCGAGTAGAAGCAAATTTAATATTTGCTCGCGACAACACATATAAACGCGCGCTCATAATACATCGAGTTGAAGGCATTAAACGCACTTGTACCTTCGAGCCCGTCGTGTTCTTAATTATACATACACGTGGGGGCACGAGGAAGCAAATAATCGGTACACTAATACTCAACTGTTAGTTTTGTTTAGCCGCTGCTACTAGTTGTTGTACCTACGTAGTAGTGGAGGCAAGTTTGACTCCCGAACCCATGCAAATAGGCCGGTAGTGGAGCGCGCGCGCACGTAACGAGCTTTGTTTGCCCGTTTGTTTATTTATACCCTGACAAACTTTGGCCGAGCTTTCCCCCCTTCCCCCTTCCCCCGAGCGAAACAAGCGCCCTTGGGCGCATCGGAGAGTTTCGTTTGCCGCTGATTTCGCTGCTGCAAACCTAATGGCACGAGTGTCTACTTTGTTGTACTTTCGCACCCCTCGCTCCTTGCTTGCTCTCCGATCTCTCCCGTGTACTTGCTCGCCGGCTAATTGTCCAAATCACCCGCCTCCTCGTGTTTTCATTACCATTTTTGCGCCACTTTGGATTGTAAGCAACGAGAAAGTAAAAGAAACGGCAGGCAGTAGTCCGTGGCAACTTTTTAAGTGCTTCTCGGGCAAACTCGAACGAAAGAGGCCTCGATTGAAAAGCACCGTGTAAGCCGCTCTCGTTACGGGTCTTACTGGTGTACCATAACGATGTATATATACATCAGCTTTCCTCCCTGTATCCGCACCCACTTTGCTCCTTTCGAGCTACTTCCGCCTAAACACTGTTAACATAGTGATACACGCACTATTCGACTCTGTGTTTTTCACAGATGGCTTTGGGTCTTTTGCTTTTGACTGATCGTACCTACAGGTCATTTTTGGTTTATCCTCACTCGACGAACGAGACTTTTCTCGTGCTTTCCCCGGGAGGTTCACCGAAAGAATTTGATTGCTCATTGTTACTCAACTATTACGATGCAAGACTACAATTATGTATGAGAAAGAGAGAAAAAAGGCCAAGTTTCATTCGAGGAAAATTAATGTTTCACACGGTAACTCGATGTGATATTCGCAGAAATACAAATTTTCCTTCCTAACTCGCAAAGCACAATGAGTATAGGTATGTGTATGAATAAAGGCCTCTACAGCTTTCTCAGGAGTTTGGAAAAACTTACGTAACAAGAAAAAGGGGACCACTGTTCCGCGGAGAACGTACTTGCTATGTGTGGTTCCGCGTGACTCACCTGTAACAGAAAGAAGAAAAAATCTTTTTAGACGCATTACATTTAAATAGATATGTACATAAGAAACAAATATATTGTATCCCACATAGAACGAGACGGAAAAATATCAAATATTATAAAAAAAAAAAGAAGTAAATTCAACATACAAAAGTCGAATGAGATCGCGTTCGATGATGAATGGGGGTGGGGGGAGGGAAACACGTACACTGCACACATTTGATATACCGAAAACAGTCACTTTTCTCACGAGGCTACATTTACCCGGCGCGACCGAACGGGTTACAATCCTCATTCGCCTGCATGTATCGGCGGCGACGTAGCTCTCCCTACCCCCCTTTCCCATCGGCCACACAGCCTCTCTCCTTGAACGTGAGCTCCCGTCACTGTGATATTTTATAAACATCAAAAAAATAATTAACCCACGTGCACCGACAGCCGGGCAGGCAGGCAATTTTCATGCTAATGTGTTTGAATAGCGTATGCACGTGTATAGGCGTGCGAGTATTGCAAGCCAGATAAAAAAAAAAAAAAAGAGGAGTGCTGTGGGGGTAGGGTGGAGAGGGGGTCAAGCCAGACATCAGTGTGTATTATACGAGAGGCTCTAAAGCGTGAATAAAAAGGCTCCTCGCTAATAGATCATGAAATGATTTTCAACGACGCCAGGAGTGGAGGTATAGGGGGGTTTATCGAGGTTTATATTCACATATACGAACGAAAGGCAGGTTCATCGAGTAAAGCTCATCAATATTTTTCAATCTAGATATTTGCCCTTGCCTGTTTTTTTTTTTTTTTTTTCCAACGAGCTCTGCAAAAGATAAAATACATAGGACGTTCTCGACAAAAAACTGGGGATGGAGGGAAGGGCAAAATCAAGTAATCCTTCGGCGCTGCTGCCAATAATCGATAGCAACAATAGTCCACCGGCCATAAATCGGATCGCACACACGTATATATATACGTGCACAAAAACACACTCGCGCCGATGCAAAAAAGCTCACCGCTTGTACACCGGCTGCATCAACGAAAGAGCGCGTACACGGAGGGTGGAGGACGGCTATATCTCTCTGGCGTACGCGCGCGCGTGAATTTCCGTCGAAAGGAAAAATAATTCGTTCCTGCTGCTGTTGCTGGCAATTTCATGCCTATGTGCAATTTTTCCTAGCGCTAAAAGCTCTTCACCAGCCCCGTGACATACGTATACATCCGCATGTATACGCGGATGGGCGGCAGGTTTCGCCCCATATATATAGTATATATACACGTTTGTGCACACGACGGCGAGAGGGTATAATAAAATACCACAGCGGCGCTGTAAAAAAGTATTAAGCGAGGTATTAAGCGCCCGTCGTCGGTTTTTGTAATCCATTATCGATTTCAAACGGAGCCACTGCACTTTTCTCTTTTTCCTCCCTCCCACGTGAGTATATAAACACACACACACACACACTCGCATGTATATTGTACGAAGCTCGTATGTATACAATATGAACCTCTACATGTGTATACACATGCGGCTTTCATTATATCGCAGCACTGCGTGGCACTGGAAACCACATTAATATGGCGTATCCACTCCCTCTCTGCGCAACGGTGCTCGAACGTGCACGTTTTCGGCGGTCACGACAAATATAATACAAGTTGGATAAAAAGGGGAGGGAGGGGCCCCCGAAACGTCAAGCCGCGTGCGAAAAATCTCTGCTCTCTGAGCCCGCATTCCTCCCGACTCCGCACGTGCGCACATATAATGCACATCCCCCCCCCTCGCAGGAATTTCGACGTCCTGTCCGCTCTGAACAATTTTCGGCTGCAGGGGCACGCGCGCGCATGAAAATTCCAAACGGCACGTGAGCCGGAATGAGCGCTAGAAACATGTACTGTAAAGCGGATGATAAATAAAGAGGAGAGAGCAGTAGTGGAAGCCCGTACCCGAGCTGTTTTCTGCGTGCGCGACAAGGGAGAACGAAAAGTCCATCTGTATATACATACATACGAGATAGGAAGAGCGTGTGGTAAAAGCCGAAAAACGAACAAAAGGGGCCCTCGCAACAGCTGACTGACGGGAGTATAAGTATATAATATGAGGTATGCGTCGAGGGGACTGACTTACGCTGGGTCCTGATCTTCTCTTCGTCACCTCCTCCTTGCACCTCACCGAGACCGATTTGGTGGGTTAAAAAAAAAACCAACAGTAATGGACGGAGCGCAAGAAATGTAAATAACAGCTCCTTTCCACTGCATAAAATATAAATAATCATGTGTACATGATGCACCCCGAACAAGAGGACACTGCCAATGCCTGGTTCATTTGAATTATGGAGGAAATCACCGGAAATAATTTACGACAGCGAGGAATCGATAAATTACTCGTACAATGCATTCAGGTATATACCTACACGTTTTCGTGGAACTATATCTTTGGTAATGTATACCGGGAGGGTAGCGCGTCCCATTGTATTTTTACCTACTTAATACGTCTACCCATTTCCTATATAAGGGTACAATAAAAAAAAGGACAAAATACCGAGATCTCGAAACTGAGTCTGCAACGTGTGCGCACATACATAATGTGTATAAGCGCCAGATGGAGCGGCTACATATACACGCGAACGAGTCACGCGTGCCGAAATGAAAGAGAAAAAAAAGTAGGCATTATACATGTGTACACGTGTGTAAAATGGAAAGAAGGAAAAAATTTTCCGCTACCGTGGTTCTTCCATCATTTGTTTTCCCCCATGCACGCGTCGGTTGTTCGGTATACCACACGTATATTGTCCAAAAACGTAGGCAATGCCGTGTACACCCCTTTCTTCTCGACTCCGCCTCCGAAACACCCTCCTCCTCCTCCTCCTCCTCTTCGGGACGAGACTGCAGTGTCCGTGGGGGCACTTAGCACTATCTGGAGGCTAATGTAGCCGAGGCCGATAGCAGCCCGTGTATGCTCCGAGCCGCTACCGCGGCAGCATCGGTCCTCCTCGCGGTGATTTCTCAATCTATACCGCCGGTGTCTCGCGTGCGCCCAAAAAAGGCCGATTACAACCGTTTTATTTCGAGAGAGGGGCCCAAACAACAACGCACTCGAACGAGATTAATGGCTGCGTGGAATTGTATTTCGGCGCGCGTTGTTCCGAGAAACTCAGCTTCCGAAGTACCCTTTGCGTTGCTCCTCATTATGGTGACAGCAAAGACGAGAGACCGGGTGGTGAATTTTTTTACGGGAATGTAATCCTGTTGCAACACATTTAAGAGCTGTCGATACGGGGGGAGGGCCGACGACGAGACACACACCTATGAGAGAGGATGGATTTCGGGCAGAGTTGGGTTTAATAGTGCTCGTACTCCTACATTAATTAGCTAAAAGTTTCCTCTTTACATGTATCTATGTAGGGCCCACCAGTCACTCGGTCAGCCAATACCCCTAATTGCCGCTCTCTCTTTCTCCGAGTCGAAGATTATGGGTACATAGGACACATAAGAGAGATAAAGAGGGGCAATTTTATTGGTTCCTGTGCATATATTGAATACTGGGTCGACACACTAAAATTTACAACCCTTGATTATTCTTGTAAATGAGATGGTAAAGACAACGCAGGTAGAGATGTAGGTGACATCTTTTCATTTCCATTGAACGCTAGGAACGAGCACCTGGATACAATTGGGAAGGCCAATACATCGAAACATATATAGCTGCGGGGAGAGTCGACGTATTCAAATAACGGATTCATTGACGATATCGGACTCGCCGTTGGTCATCGACCCGCACGGCTAATAACCGCGCGCTTTTAAAATTCAAGTAATCGTTTGTAACCCTTTTCCCCCTTCCCCTTTTGCGTTTCGACGGCAAAGTGTTTTTCTCTCGGGGATGGAGCTGCATCGCAACGAACGTGTTTGTAATATGTTAATTCGTAATGCAAATGATGGAAAAAAAAAAAAAAAAAAAAAGAATGCAAGGAAGAACAGGGTGTGTACGATTATACGCGCAAACGCACGCACCGCTGTTCGTCGTAATTTATGCACGGAAAATAGAGCCAATATATAAGGTGGGAGGGGGAAAGAGACCCATCGTCCAGATGATATTCGAAAAAGAGAGGACTGCTACTCGCGTAGATACTATAGACAGTTTGGGAGGGAGAAGCGTGCGTATACATTACGCCGAGAATATATATATATNTCTCTATCTCCCGCCTCTCCGTTATCCCATTGTCCCTCGCGATATTGGCCGCGCCTCCTCTTTTAATCTGATCTCGGACTTTTCTTATTTACTTCTTTTTACTTCGTATAGAGCACTATATATATAGGTGCCGTCTGGAGCACATGCACCTATACATACTTTTACATATAGGTGTACGGGTACATCCAAACGCACGTACGCGCGCTCTCCTTACTCTTATCTGGATACCGCGGAGGGGGAGTGGGGGCACTTTATAGGGGAGCCCATAAGTATAACAGCGGCGCGCCAGAGCACTACTCCCCCTCCCCCCGTCTTTTGGCGTCTTCGATCGGTTATTCGACGCGAAATTTTCGATTTCTCCCTCATGCTCGGATTTATTGTACTCCGGGGTGTATATAGACACGGGTACGTGAAGGAGCACCGAAAGATAGCCATCTTAATGTCCCATCCCGAATGATGTATCTCGGAAATTTTTCATCCTAACGATCCCCCAAAGTCGTGTGCCATGGAAAAGCCGGAGGGGGGCTGCTGCTGGCTTTTGGCTCTTCTTCGCGAGTAGGTGCTATATATAATAATAATAAGTATATGTAGGTGGCGGCTACAAGCGCGTCGCTTCCACGTTAATCGTACGAGACGTGTCGGGTGTGTGTGTATACGTGTAAAACGCGCATAATTTACCGAGTCTTGATCACGCCGAGTTCGAGAGCTTATTCTGCATGCATATATACATTCGCGGATCCACCGCGTCGCTGTCGTATACACACGATGTATTTGCGTGCCGCGTACATAGTATTATCTGAAGCTCTGGAGAAATTTACCCTCCCACAATCATTACGCAATATATACGCGCAAACGAACGTGTAATCGGATATTATACGAGTTCGTATAACGTATAATAATAATAATAATAATAATGTATTGGGGAAAGAAAAAGGAGGAGGATAGAGGGGCAGAAGGAATAAAATTAATTCCAATTCCTCGTATGTAGATAACATTTGCGTGGTTGGCGACTTCGTATTGTGACTTACGACTATATCGTGGCCCGGTTGTGACGCGCGAATCCTGATAATGTAACGATGACGATTATAATCAAGAAGATTCCTGAGAGAAGGGAGCACGTATATTATTTATCTGATCGTTAGCCCGTCTTTGTGGGCGCTACCGCAGGAAAATCCATATACTAATAATAGGGTGTATTGCGTAAGTATGATACGCGAGTCGAGCGGGGGGAAAAAGAAATACTTGAATGAGTCATCGAGCATATACACCCGTGGTGCATGGAAAAAAAAGGGTCAAGGGAGAACGGAGGAGAGTTAAAAAAAAAAAATAAAACAAAAGGTGCGTTATCTCAAAACAGGTGAAGCGTGAAAATTGAAAGGAACAAAAGCTGCAGAGGTGGAGGGGGGGGGGGAGAGAGTGCTACTGCATTGTGGTTGCCTCATTAGTAGAAAACCGCGAAACCTCTCACAACATATACGTGTGAGTTGGTGCACCAGCGTGTGTGTTGATCTACAGAGGGGGATAGAGAGGGGATGGAAAAATGAATTAAAAATTCCAAACACCACCACGTATCTGTAATAAATGACGCGCGAGTATACGGACTTTGTCGGGCAAAAGGGGACAAAATTAGGGAATCTGGACTCTTTTAAGCTGAAAATATAAGAGATGCCCATATTATATATTCAGGGAAATGGGAACATACGTAGCACACTTAGCTTGCGCATCGGTTGTATAAACTCTTGGTTTGGATGGATGTAATTGTCGAGAGAGGGAGAAGCACACCTCGTCCTAATATTCATGCAAGCGCCTTATGCTAATGAATCAGGGCGACGACGGCGACGACGACGACGATAACGACGAAGGGGAGGAAGGGGCTGTATTATGACGACGTATCTTCCATCATCACGTGTGTACGCGTGGCAATGTACCACCCTCTACATACATACATACATGCATACAGGCATATAGGGCATATACTAAGTATATTATGCACATAACAAGGTGGAGGGAACCCATTGCCGGAGTGGTTAAATGCAAATATGCGAGCAGTGGTCTAATCCATCCAAACACAAAGTGTATGGCATGTATACTCTGTATGGACCAAATCAAGTTAATCCAGATGTGTGCGTGTGTATCTTTTCTCTCTCTCTCCCTTACTCTTGAGGCTTTGTAACCTTGCACGTATATACACCTCTCTTTTGGAGTACATCAGGGGGTTACTGCTCAGCTCGCAGCCGTCATCTCTATTCTATACATCCCAACTGACACGCACACACACACACACATAAAAATATAGCGAAAGCCCGGGCTCTTAAAAATTATTCATCTACTCGCTCGCTTTACTCGTGCTCCTCCTTTACGTGTCGTGGTATACAATACATGTGCGGGCGGTCTAGCTAAAAGAGTCGGAACTCCATCGAGTTGGTGTGGGAAAGAAGAAAAAAAAAAAAAAAAAGATGCAAATCTCCGCGGCTACTCCTAAGCCCTTAAAAAATTAAACGTCCCGCGCGCCGTTAATCCAGGCGCCGTCGTTGAATAATTCGCCCGTGTATCGAGCGCTTGCTCCAGCAGCACCCCCGCCCATTGCCGACTCTCGTCCACCACTTCTACCGGTACTATGTATACATACATACATATACTGCAACAGCAAGCCGGGGACTTGTGTGTGCACCAACCATATACATACAGCGAATAATAAAAAGCTCAGGGGGCCACGGTCTCCCGATCTCCACCGGCTAATGAAAATTGATAGGAATCGAAGGAAGGAAAGCCCTCGTGGTATATACAGCCGGCCGTGGCTCTATCTCTCATGTAGTGTGTGTGTGTGTGTGTGTGGAAATGCCGGGTAGAGACAGGGTTTGTACGTACAGGAAAGAGGAAAAAGAAAAAAAAAAACCAGCACATATACACTCTCGAGCAGTGCTCACGCGAAGGGAGGAAGGGGGGGACATTTGATTTGTCGAGATAAGAGGAGGACGAGGCAGCGTGTATGGAAGCGGACGCCTGATTTACGGGGCGAAGGTCAGCGATCGCCCGCAGGTATATAGGGATTGTACGGGTTGAAGGATATCGCATGTTATATAGAAGGGGATTGTCAGTCGTATACTTGAGGGGAGGGGGGAACACTTGGCGCTTTATTCGGGCACTCGCTATTAGGACAAATTAGCACGAGCAAGCGAAAATTCATACATGTATATATGTAGGCGTCGACACGCGCGCGAACGCCTCTGCCATGCTTTCTTTTACTCTTTGTTCTTTCGTTTGTTTGTTTCCTTCGCCCGCTGCGTGAGTATATTTTTCTCCCTTTTTTTTTTTTTTTTTTTTTTTTTTTCTTTTTTTTTTCGCTCCAACGTGTCATCATCCACGTCGATGACATACAGGAAAATCAAGGTACATCCAAACGCACGTACGCGCGCTCTCCTTACTCTTATCTGGATACCGCGGAGGGGGAGTGGGGGCACTTTATAGGGGAGCCCATAAGTATAACAGCGGCGCGCCAGAGCACTACTCCCCCTCCCCCCGTCTTTTGGCGTCTTCGATCGGTTATNTCCCGCCTCTCCGTTATCCCATTGTCCCTCGCGATATTGGCCGCGCCTCCTCTTTTAATCTGATCTCGGACTTTTCTTATTTACTTCTTTTTACTTCCGCGTGTCTACTTTTCACGTCGCTCTTTGAATCATTTCCTTTTTTTTTTTTTTCTTCTTTTTTTTTTCGCTCCAACGTGTCATCATCCACGTCGATGACATACAGGAAAATCAATGAAACCCGCGGATAATCGAGTATAATTAAACATTGTTATTGATTGTAAAATTGCGACGTTCAATCAACGCGCAAAGTCGTGCGGTATAGATAATATACGATGATCATTACCGCGAAACGAATTATCCATCGACACGCGATTCCGGCGAATTGCAATCAGCGCCGGTGACGAGATATATAATAATACTGTACCCTCGAACCTAGTACGCGCAAATCAACCCAATTTTTTTTTTTTTTTTTTTTTTTCATCCAACAAGGTGTACCGGGGGTTTTGTTTTGTATAAGACACGCATTTTATTATTACCAAGACGATAATATGCTCGCGGCCCTCTGCAATAATTGTATTATTTGCACGCATCCTTCGTATTTGAATTTAAACACACCGTACGCGAGGCAAACGTGATAAATAGGTGCTTGAACAAACGCAACGACTCTCGACACGAAACACAATTGTACTCTCGGGCGAGAGGAAAGACACGATATTATTTTTAAAGTGCAATCCTACCCACGGCGTATAGACTCGGCAAAAATAGCCAAAAGGAAGTTCCTCTCTTTCTCTCCTTTTTCGGCAAAAGTATTTTGCTCTTTGCACTGTTATGGTACTATCGGTAAACGGAAGCGGGCGTCTCTCTCCCTCCCACCTATAGGGGAGGCTGCGCTGAAAGTGCAGCGAGAACAGAGCACTCGAAATTACAGAAGGAATCCCAGACAGCTAAACTTCCGCTACGGAGGCGTAATGAATTTCCAGATGGGGAGGAGAGAGAGAGAGAGAGTGAGACGGGGTGTGTATAACATTCTGCGGAATTTTTCAAGTTTCCACTCCTACCCTCGCCTCTTCTTTACTGTATATACAGGAGGTACATATCTCTGTGTGCACGCAAGGAGCGAGAGAAGAGAAGAAGGATGTAGTAGTATACACGGTATATATATATACGTGTGTGTTTGAAGGAGGGGGGGGAGAGACTATTGGGGCGAAATAGTTTAAAGGCTGCAGGAGCGAGTTTGAAAATAATTCTCGGTAAGAAAACTCGTAAAATTTATATCCGCGATTAATCGCCCGTGTGTGTGTATACCGTACACGTACAAATGTATGTATATGTATACGTACGCGGGTGTTTATATATATGTATATAACGTGTGGGTGGATGGGTGCAGCGCTCGTGTGCGGGCATCGGGGAGCGTGTAGTAAGTATATAAAGCATAAATATATATAGTCGCCGTTCGCTGGGTAGTGTAACCATTGTATTTTATTGCTCGGCAATAAAGGCCGAAATTAGCCGATGTCTCTGTACATACACACGTATACGTATGTATATATTTCTTGATCTTTGTATTACGTATATACAGACTTACATACATTTCCTTTTCCACGGATCTACAGATTATTAATGAAAAATACAACAGCAGCAGCCCACACGAGCGTTACCCACCCACCGCTACAACATGATGTACATATTACGTGTGCGTAAATATGTATATTGTCAGCTCGCTTCGATTTACCGAATGGTTTCTGCAACTAACTAAACTCACTTCCGAGGCCAAGGTATACACGTCAGTCTGCGCTTATAGCCGCAGAGCAAAGTCGAAAAAAGCATGCAAGTGCTGACCGAGTATACGAGCCAACGAACCAACGAACCAGCCAACAAGTAAACGTCGTCTTTTCGACCAGGTGTCGCGTACAATGGCATCCTGCCACTTAGCGCTTTCATGGGTCAGCATCAGCTCGTGGAGGCGAATCGTAGGGAGAAAGAGAACCCACAACAGCAGCAGAAGGACGATGTCGGCACGAAGAGGGAGAGTCGAAGCGGGGAAGCTGCGATGCCGAGGAGGAGGGAAAAGGGGGGGGGGGGCACGAAAACCGGTCCGTCCCGCATACACACAGGCGCAGCTACACGTGCCCCTCGCCGCCACACGGTGCAGTTTTCTCTGTCGTCCGGTCCTATATATACACACGTCCTCTCTGCCAGCCGCCGACAAATTCCAATGTGTGTGCGGCAGTTCCTCGCCAACAGCGCTAAATCCCGAAGCTGCATATTCGGCTCCTCGATGCAGTTGCCTCGCTTCCATGCCATATCACTGCACGCTCTCGAAGTTGCTCCGATACATACCCATATTATATAGTTAACTACTCTTCTTCTTCTTCTTCTTCTTCTTTTTCCTGATGTAGTTTTATAACGCAGTATACCTACATACGCTTGTGCACCAATATAAGCGCTCATCCGGTGATCATGTGAACATTATTATACTTCTTCGAGAGACGAGGCTAATATTTTTTTTTATTCGAGGATTAGGGGAAAAACGATATATATATATATCCTCTCGATCGTCCGCGAGTATACATACATCAGGGATAGCGTATAGATACATGCCTCCTCCTACTCTATTTTCCCCTGCATTTTCCTTCTGGAGAAATTCTCCTCTATACTGTGGTACACGTGTATATACGCGTTGGAGCTAGGGTGTGTGTATCGTACGTACGCTCGATTTCACCTCCTGTACCGATCCCGGTCCTCTCTTTCTTCCTTTGATTTCCTCCTCCTCGCACTAAGGTCCAACAATCCCTGTCTTCCGTTCGCCTTACAGCCTATAGTTTCTCTTGGTCCCCTCATTTGTCGGAGAGAGTGTATATAGTATATTATGGCGTGCGACACTCCGTCCGTGACGAAGAAATGGGGGAGGAGGGCGATGAAACGACGATTTTAAAGGCACTTTGTCCACACACAAATACTTGGTTGGGTGTGTATAATATCGTAGCCTCGGCCCAGCAATTTGCCAACGAGTATTATATACAGTGACGGAGGAAAAGCTTTTTCCATGTTCTTTTTTTTTTTTTTTTTTTCTTTCTCTCTCCTCGCACAAAAAACGGCAATTTGTACCGAGACACGTACGCGTTCGGCAGCTCCTTTGGAGTGGGTGTGTACGTGGGTTGTTGTTGTTGTTGTTGTTTTTTTCCCCCGTTGCATGCAATTAATATACGAACAACAGGGGCTTCGCGTTAAATATTTATCGCGCCGCTCTCCCTGGAATCCGCGTAAAATATTTAAAGCAGCGGATACCGTAGGATGGAAAAAAAATAGGGAGAAACCGGGGGGGGGGGGGGGACGGAATGAGAGCTTATGTAGAGGTGAACGAGGTCGGCAAACGTTTTAGTTAAATTTGAAAAGCTGCAGCGGGAAAGGCTGTACACGAAGGAGGGAAAAGCAAGAAATAATATCATAAAAAGGGCTTTCACGGCCCTTCCCTCTCTCCCTCTCGACGACTCTGCTGCTGCTTTTTGCCGTATTAAACTACGCAATGTAGTGCATTTGCGAACAACAACGAGAATAAGTCGGTAGACAAATCTAACGGAGGGTGTAGCAAAGTTTCCTCCGAGCATCAGTATATTTACTTGTCGTAAAAGCATCAGGATCGAGTTTTCGGAAGAAAACATTTCCCAACGCTTGCGGCGCGTGTGTAGGGTGTAGTTGGTGCATCTATACGTGGGTTGGGGGATGTGCACGTATTATATACAGGTATAGACACATTGTGTCGGGATGTACGTAATATATATGTATACAGGTATATGTATAAAAGCTGGCGTCGATCGATGCATCGCCGCTGAAAAATGACGCGAGAGAATAATATAATCTCGGGTGCTGGTGCTGGCGGGTTTGGTTTTGAAAGGCCCTGGCTTTCCCGGAAAATATTCGGGAGCGCACAGCGCCGCGGGAGAGGGAAAATGCATAAATCCCACAGGGCGGGGTGCTACTGCTGCACATATATTATATATACGTGTGCCGGGATACAGAAGCTGCTCGATAAATGTTCTGGATCTGTACGTATACATAAAAGGTCGTGTATATATATATTCATGTACATCCGTTTTCTACAGCAGTGCTAATATAATGTACGGTGGATGGAGGAGAGGATATATATAATGGAGAGAGAGGCGAGTATAGCGCCGTGAAATTTAGGCCAAACGCGTTAAAACTCACTCTCTCTCTCTTTTGGAAGAGCCATTCGTCCGTCCGTCCGTGGGTGTTCTGCCAGTGGTATATAGCCCCTCTTTACTTCCTCGATATCATCTTCGCATCCTCCCCTGTTTATCCATACCCATGTTTGCGTTATTCCTCACTCTCGCCGTCTTCCTCTTATTTTCTTCTTTGTTCTCGCGCATACACGGCCTCAGTTATTCACCTTTTCACCGACTTTCGCTTTAATTTCCGGCATATACATATATATTGTATACACAGCAACAGCAAAACAGGAGTTGTGTGTGTGTATACAAGGGATGCTAAGTATACTTTTTCTTCTTCTCTCGGCGCCGTGCGAAATTCTTCCGCTGATTGCGGCCGAGCTTTGGAGAACAAATTGGATTTCACCTTCATCTATTTTTATTGCCCCCTCATTTTCCACTACGCCGCCGCTACGGCAAATAAAATTGTCGGAGCAACTACAAGCTTAATTGGACTTTTATTCCGCTGGAACCCCCCCCCCCCTGAGTTATACACCCGAAGCGCGACTAACTAATCGATTTAAAAATTAAAAGCACGACAACAACAACAACAGTGGCGGCAACCGCGTTTGTTTGCCCTTCTCTCGGGAAACTCTGTACTTTGCGGAAGAGCGTGGACACGGATGGAGGGAGGGAGGGAGGAAAAAAAATGTTGTGTGCACATTGAAAGCTTTTAATGCCCGGTTATAGGTCGTCCCTTATCCACTTTGGGCAACGACTGCGTACCTCCGTCGAGAAGGGAGGAGGGGGAGTTTGCAAAAGTGCCGGCGGAGCATCACTCTGGATACACTCCCGAGACTTCTGTGTAAGAGAGCGACAAAAAAAAAAAAAAAAAAAAAAAGGCAAAGGAGGTGGAAGCGTAGTCTTTCAATCCTTAAAAAGTTACGGGCGACGGGATACAAGTAGCAGAGTAGACGACGACGGCGTTTCAGGCAAGAAGACACTTGGTTCTCTTTCAACCCCTTGTTCGCCGACGTCTTCTCTTCTCCTACAGACGCAAGACGATGGCGGAGGAGGAGGTGGAGCTCCATCATTTTTACTCCTCGTCCCGGACGCTGTTCTGCTTATACTCTCTTCCGGCTCCTCTTTTTTTTTTTTTCTCCTCCTTCAACCGCTGGTGTACATAGGTATACTATTGCACACCAGCGTAGCCGGACCAACGGCATCGGCAAGTGAGCCATGTAGAATCGGAGAGTATCCGAGCTTCTGTTCAATTTTTCCGCGGGACAATGGGAGGAGAGGAGAGTTGGACAGAGAGAAAGGCGGAACGGTACACGAGGCTATATGGAGCGAACAATGGTGCTTGGATGGTATATATATATATGTACGAGGAGAAGGAAAAACGGACCAGGGATAATATACACCACTGCAATACCAATGTGCAGCAGCAGCGCCGATACGTCTAGTCACATTCTAGATCAACGACGACGGCGACGCTTTTGTATCTTTATACTCTGCGCTTTCTTTCTCACCTATATATAGGTGCACGCAGACCGTAGAGCAAAGTATGGGCTATGCTCGGCTGCTACTTATCGCGATGATTTTTTTGTTTTCGTTTTTGTCAGCAGTGCTTCTTTTGCCGGTACTTCCACACGTGTTTGTATCCACCACGTAATATGTATTGGCACCTCGTTCGCTTTGGAGTGCACTTCCTCCGTCGCTAGTGGCCCCTAACCGTGTACAGGATGTGTCGCCAAATAACAAAAGCAGAAAAGAAACAGAAGCGCTCGATTAACTGTACAAATTACCCTCGAAATTACCTGCATCGTGTATACGTCGACGCCTCGTAATGAGCGACGATGAGAGAAAAACTTTTCTTTTTTTTTCTTTTTCCACTCTTTGAAACGTTCGACAAAATCATTGAATTGTCTCGTGCAAGGGCTAGACAAGGCTCAAATTTCTTCTTATACCAATAATCGTGTCTCGAGACAGATGAGAAAAATGCACATAAAAAAAAAAAAAAAATACAAAGCACATAAATTATCATACCGGCTTTTCATTGAGATCGCGAATACCGTTGTATAGTTGATCGCGTTGTTACATCATCCGTGATCATTCGGGCTTTGGTGATGCTTTTTGTAATTACGGCTGCTTAAACATTTAATTTACGACCTCTGGCCCTTTAAATTTATGCCCGCGTTAAATTATTTCCTCTTCCTACTCTTGCTCTTTTTGCTTTCGTTCTTCCTCTCTCTCTCTCTCTCTCTCTCTCTCTCTCTGCTGTACAGGGGCTTTTGTCGTTGATCAAAGATTTACACCCTTGACACGTTGGGCGGGGACGGGAAATAGCACAAACAAGCAATGAAAAAAAAAAAAAAAAGTAGTAAGTAAGAAAAAAAAGAGAAACGTTGGATTAGATGCTCGAGGACAACAAAGTGTTTGGACACTCTCGGTGAATTATCGTTTTATGCGCGACGAGAAAGCTTCGATTGTAACGGAGACAAACTCGTGAGATGGAGTAATATTGCGCAAACACTCTTTTTTGTCTCCCCCCCCCCTTGCCCGTACGATACTTTTATTTACACGACATTTTCGGGCACTCGCTTACAAGCGATTAGATATCACAGAGACGGTACGGTTCAGTCGGTGAAGGCGTAACTCTCAAAACGACGAGTGTAAAAAAGGACTTGTAATGTCCACTGATAACGATATAAAAAGCAAAAGGAAAAATAAACATGTAATAGGTAACTAGTTATCTAGAAGTTTTTTTTTTTTTTGTTTGGTTTTTTTGTAGGTACTAACGTATGGAACTATTTTAATTTCAGACCAAAGAGTCGGCGAGGCAATCACGGGAGCCCCACACCTCGAGTAGTTTACCTATAGGTTATAACCGAGAGGGTCGAACTGAGTGTACCCCGTCAGTTCATCATTTTATATGTTTGTTTCTCTTCCCAAGCGCCAGATCGCGTTATTTATTTTCGTAGAGATAAATGGGAGAAAAAAAAAAAAAAAAAAAAGGACACAAAAGGGAGAAAAAAAAGAAAAGGTCAAAGCCGCAGGAGCGGTAAAACAAACTGCGTGTATTGCACTTTGGGGGCCATCGGGAAGACGTAGCGGCAGTGGCGGTAAGAGTTGCGGATGGCGAGGAGGCGCGCGCGACAAAGCGCAGCGGCAATAAAAGGGCCGTAAATTTATTTCGGAAAAAGCCCGAGCTCACCGAGTCGGCAATGCCTAGGCATCACAACGGGTATATATATGTATATACACGCACATAAATCCTCGATCGCCCGGTCGTTGTGGCCCTATATATATATATTCCATCTTTCTCTCTCCGTGCAAGCAATTTATAACCCTCATTTTACCCTCGTTCGCCCGTATACATGTATATACGTATACCTACCGCCTGTAACTGGAAAACGCACGCCCAACCAACCAACCTGCCCGATGCTTAACTCCCGGTGTCATACATACCCAACATTTCATGGGTCTCGGGGCTCTCTCTCTCTCTCTCTCTCTCTCTCTCTCTCTCTCTCTCTATATCACCAGTAGAGATGATATGTACTTATACTTTCCCCCCCCCCCCAAAAAAAATCACGGTATATCCGCCATGAAGCGAACAAATAGTGCAATCGTGTATACACACACGTATGGGCCCAACTGTAGCAACAATCACCGTGCGATACGATCATCATTCCTACGATGTGGGTATATAATGCCCGTACACTGCTGTTATTACAGAATAATACATGATCGCGTGTCGCGCGCTTCTCGCGACTGAATTATATGGCTGCTGTACGCGTATACACACACCCGGTAGGTATATATAACTACATACACGTACCCGAGCGTACCTACACCGCGTGTGTACCCAGGATGAGCTTCCGAAGTGAGAAGGTGGATTACTATATATATGTGGGAGAGAAGAGCACGCAGGGGATGGATACAAGTATAGCAGCTGCTGCGTCAGGCGTCGATGATCCACACACGGATATCGGGAGTATACGGTGCACACGCGTATCCCCCCCCCCCCAAAAAATATACCTACCGGGACTCGTATATTCTCTCTCTCAACTCCGTTCGTCTATACCTCTTTTGTCCCGAGGAATGTTCGCTTCCAAGTGCATATATATATAATATATCCCTGGCGTTGGTCCATATTTTTCTAATACCTGTTTTCTCAGCGATGAGCGACTTTTCTCCTTGCGCTTCTTTACCCTCGGCCCTCGTCCCCGACTGGGGGAACCAAACTCTCGTCAGCTCGTCCTGATCCTCTGCAAACAACGTCCCGTGAAAACTTGTCGATCGGACGGGGACGGGCCTTAAAGGGCGGCACTGTCTGTCTGTTTGTTTGTCCGCGCGCCCGCCGGCTAAATTGCGAGAGGGAAATTGCCTCCGCTCTGATTACCACTGCTATTATCATTATCATTATTATTATTGTACACCCCACAATGTGGCAGTAGTATAGTTGCCTTCCTCTTCTTCTTTTCTTGGAGGCTGTTGTACAAATTTCTCGAGTCTCGTGCGCGAGAGTGTGGGCGTATAAACATATAGGCGCCCGACCAAGGGATGAAATCGTGTTTGCCGGAGAAGGAAAATATTGGGGGGTGCAAACACGCGGGGCCCACTCGCTCCCTCCGTCCCCGTATTACAATATGAAAGGAGCAAATGAACGGCGATCGAGGAGAAAGAAAATACTGCAAAAAAGGAGATGAGGTACAGTATATATATTTACACAAATGTATGTATTTGTGTTCTCTCTGGCGAATCAATCGGTCATTATTTCATGTAGCGACCAGCGTCCCTTTTGTGCATTGAATTTAAAAGTTTGATGCGGGGAGCTATGATATATATACACACGTATAAATACGGCTAGTGTTTGCGCGCCTCCGCAAACGGGTGGTGGGTTTGCGGCTCTCGGGGGTTTCTTTTACCTCTTTTTTTATTTCCACACCAGCTCTCTTGCTTAAAAAAGAAAACAGCCCCGAGCCACTCGAGCGACTGGATCCACGTGGTGGCGGGTCTCACAGTCACGAGCGAGGGACAGGGTGAGATATGATTTTACACAATAGAGACGTGTGCGTTGGGACGGTTGGAGGGGAAGGGGGTGTGAACATGGTATGGATGGAAAATGGGCTTTGGTTATACCCGAATTACGTACGTTGGACTGTATTTTAGTCCGTGGCGAATGGAGAAGGGGGGGGGGGGTGGAAGAGCCGTGTATACCTAATCTATTGGGGCGAATTCGTGGAAACTACATGCACGTACGTGGATGCACGTTCGCTTTGTCTGCGGGGAATCGGAGGGCGGTGGAGGGGGGAAGGGAAGGTTCGTATAGACAAAGAAAAGTCTTCGGCATCCGAACGGAGCCGCTTCGGAATAAAAATGCAAATGCATTTGCAGCCGAGCTAGCGGGGAAAATACTCATGCCTGTACTGCTCCCGTCTCTATCCGTGTTTGTGTAAACGCTCGTTCGCGTCTGACACGTGTGTATGTACGTGTATGAATCGACATCGGCAGGAGACGCCGAGAGTTTTCACCGAAACTCGATAAATATTTGTATCGAGAGGGGGGGGGGAGATGGAGTAAGAAGAAGAGGAAAAAAAAGGGGGCCAGCCAAGACAATCGAAACAGCCGCGGTATGGAAGACGTGACCGAAAAACATTCACGAGTCTCTCTCTTTCTCCCTGGGTTTGCTTATTTGGTACATTTGTGGCATAGATAAAGGATTGAGGGGGGAGATGAGAAGTGGTTGCGGGGGAGAAGGAAAGCCAGGAGAGAAAGTGCATTGCATGCAGCGTATAATATATATAGGTACCGCATCGCTCGTACACATTCGTATCGACAGCTTCGTTGCGAGAATGACAAAGATTTGCAAAAGTGATTCTGCACCGACTCTCTCTCTCTCTCTCTCTAGCCAATTTACATGCCGGCACGTATACACCATGGATTAACAACACACAAGTGTACGTATTCATTTCACCAGAGAGGGAAAATACAAACAAATACCGCACCTCGTCCGAGAAAATGAATATATATACTGGACAATACACACAGCCCATCCAAGGTTGAGTGGGTGGTGGTGGTGTGTATGCGTTGCGCAGCGGAGCAGAGCGCACGAGAGGAGAAAAGAAAAAAAGAACGGCGGCGGTGGCGGCGTAAAGAAAAAGGGAAAAGAAATTAATCGCGCATGCAGGTGCCGAGAGCCGCTGCATGCCGAGGGAGGGAGAGAAACAGTGGTATAGTACTGGAGATTAACCTCGACCTGAATCTTTTTGATCCTCGTTGCGAGATAGGGGCACGCGCGTGCATGCATGCATGCAGCCTCTCTCTCTCTCGCGGGAGCGCGATTCTCTTTTCTTTTTTTCCCTTCTTATCGTCCACAACGCGCCGTATACTGCAGGCTCACTTGCACTCTGCACCGTATATACAAAGAGGGCCTGCTGATCCTCTTCACGTGCACACACATGTACATATACCTATATGTGCATACCTATAGCTATACTTGCCCAGTTTGTGGTCAAAGTGGATTTAAACCATCGAGCACCACCGCGGAGAAAGTCCACACACACGTTTTTCACCCGACACTTGTACATTTTTTACACATATTACGCTCATCACAGTACTATTAAAGTATACTCGAGTTGCGACCAGATACTGCATGGAAAGAAGAAATAAGAAAAGGGAGTCTCTTCCGAGTATGTGTGTGCGCGCTCGTGTGCGTGTATATGTACACTTACGTACTTGCACACACAAATAGGTATTCTCTAAAAAATGTATGCCTTGGGAACGCTCGGAGATGCCTATCGGGCGCGCATAGCAGGTAAATCGTGTGTGTGTGTGTGTGCGTGCGCGACGCGGGCTCTTTCAAATAACGCGAGCTAACCAAGCCGGCATGGTATAGACTGTACCAACTGAGGTATATGTGTGTGTAAATGCACCTACCATGTACTGTACACGTAATGTTGACTATAAACGCCAGCTATGCACGAAATTTCTTCATTCAATTAAACGCCAAATTATTTATGCATTCATTTACATATAATATGTGTATATATATACGGATCGTAAAGGTATATCCGCGAGTTACAGGTGGCTTAATTCATTCGAAAAATTACCTGTCGCGGCTCTTCGACTGCACGGGTGCGTTTTACCATACACAAGTAATTGTTTTCCTCTGCTGCCACCGCCTGGTCCGCAGTTGCTGCTCTTTATTGCGACCCCAACAAACGAGCGAACGGGCTATCGCGTTGTTTTTCAAGCGCGCAATGTAATAGAGGGCAAAGGGAGAGAAAGTGATAGCGCAAACGGTGGTGGTGGCGGCGCTGTCCCTAATTTTCCGCCGTGATTTCGCGCAGCAGCAGCCGAGACGGAAACGCTAGTTCGCGCACGGGCTCGATGTTTTAACTTGATTAATGGCAATTTCGTCGGCAATGCATACATACATATACATTTATACTATCTTTATCCCGGTAGGCACGAGGAAACGCGTGCGCGCAGAGTGATACGTGCACGAGAAAAATTTTCGAAAGTTACCCTGTGCAGTGTACCTACCTGTGCGCGCAGGGTAAATATATACGAGCCTGGGTGAAAATTCAATTCGCCAGTGTTGGCGGCTTTTAGCCTGCGCCGTGGCCCCGAATGGAAAAAAAAAAAATCCCGAGGATTTAGCTGTTTAGAAAGTTTAATTAGGTTTGTGGGTTTTATCGCTTTTACCTGCGGACCGACAGCGGTTGGCTGGAGGCATACGTACATATCGAGGTACATATGCTTACTTTGATTTATTTTGTATACCGAGTCCCCCCCCCCTTCCGTGTGGCGTGTCCGTGTGAGTGTGAGATTCGTCTCTTTGAAATGTATGCCCTGCATGGTTGTTTTCCCCGACATGTACGGAACATACTGATTTTATGAAAATTGAGCTGCAAAAGAGAGGTAGAGAGACGGGAAATACACGTGCAAATAATGTGAGACAAATAGAGAGGGAGGGAGGTAGGGGCTTTTAAAAGCAAAAATCCAAGTATAACATGAATATCGAGAGAATTGATACAAGAGACAATTATCGAAAGGATCATCGAAAAAGGCATAATCATCATCATCAGCGTGGAATATTTATTGTCCATTTTTTTCACACGTACATGCGTGAGCTGCACTGGACGGAGAAGAACTTTTTCTCAGCTTATGCATGAATAATTTTGGGGTAACAAAGAAAAGCGAAAAAGAGTGTGTAAATATGTAGGCGTGTATACTACGCAAGCACGTGGGTATCTGTACCTCGATAAAAGCTCTCGAATAATATGTTGATTAACATTCGACGAGAGGCCGATAGCCACCTCGAATTATATAGTCGTGTAGATAAATATGGTAAACGCGCAACGAAGCATCACCCATGGATAGAGAGATGAGGGAGAGGCGCTAAAGCACCTGTATGTACAGTATAAGAGAGAAAGACTCGAGTGAAGAAGAGAGAGAAAGAGAGATATTGGTTTTGAGAGAAAAGGGAAAAGGAACGGGAGAAAGGAAAATCATCAGTATAGGTACAAATATCTATGTATTTGTATGTATACGATAAATCGCGAGGATAATATACCAGTGCATAATTATAATCGCGTAGGGATTTACGTATGTATAAAAGCACGTACTCGCGGTGGAAGATTTTAAAAGAGAGAGAGAGAGAGAGAGAGAGAGAAAAAAAGCTACACTGCACGTATTATGTATATAATATACCAGAGGGAGGACGGACGCGTGTTGTAGCAGCAGCGCTAAGAAGAGGAGGAGGAGGAGGGGAGAAATAGCCGAGGCCCCCGGCTGAGGAAATAATTAATCCGTGTAGGTATAGGTATACCTACCCACCCTCAGTATACATATATATGTATACACGTGCGTGTGTAATGCGGACGACACGCACAGGCCTCAAGGGTGCGAGAAGCCTCCGAAGCCCGATGCAAGTCCAAAACCCGTTCGATCGCTCCCTATTACATATATATATATATATGGACTTGTAGGCGTCGTCGTCGCCGTCATCGGCGAGCTTTGCCCCGCAGCACCTCCACCTCTACGAAATAGAAAGGGAAAGAAGCGCATGGCGGCGAAAACGGGGATGGGTATAAGTAAGAAAAGAAAGTGTAAGCAAACGGTCAAAGTAAAGTATATTAGGTGGATTTGGGTACGGCAGCAATATTACATGCACGTATGCTGCACGGGCTATTCGCGCTCTTTTGATCACAGAGGTAAGGAACAAAAGGGTGGTAGTAGGTAGGGGGATGGGGTGGTACGTAGACGAAAAAAGAAAAAAAAAGTAAGTCTCCCCTTTGTCTCTTGTGCAGCCACCACCACCACCACCACCGCCATCCACCAGCACAATACAACATATCCGCGAGCATTGCCTGGAAGCCGCCAAAGCAGCACCGTATATCAAATATATATGTATATATATCGTACGCAACCGAAAATCAGGGTTCAGAGGAGAGAAAAGAGTGGTTGTTAGTTGAGTACCTAACCCCTATACGCATATACGGTATACTATAGTTATGAATCACCGAGTATACGGCGTATGTGCATGCACGTAATGCGCGTACGGCTCCACGATCAACCATATACCTAAACGGTGCAGTCGAGTTTTCTTGAACCAAGTCCTGGCGCAACTCCCGGGGGGTGCTCTTCATCCCGGCAAAACCACCCTTACATATATATATGCCGGCACTGCGTCAGTGGCGGCTCTTTTGGTCGTTTCGCCGATCGGAAATTCGATAATGTATACATGCATAATAATATATACGTATACCTCTATATACAACTCGTATATGTGTATACTCGTAGGAGTTGGCAGTCCTATGAGGATCGCCATGGGGAGTTGGAGCTACTCTGTATATTATTGTAGTTACTTTCTCCGCCGCAAATGCGTACCTCGGTTGGGCCAATCGCAATTTTTTTTCCCTTTCGCCTCCTTTTCTTCGCTCGTTCTCTTTGTTCTCGCCTTTTTTTTTTTTTTTCTTCCTCTTTCGCTCTCTTAACGAGAAATAGAGCAGGAGAAACGGAGAAAGAGAGAGCTCTTGAGTGCTAATTCGAAATGCGAAACGCGACCGTGTGTGCAAAATCCACACACGCGTACGCGGTGCACGAGAAATAAGAAGAAAAAAAGGGGACGGGGAAAAAGAATCAACGAGTTGTATTTGCCTTTTTTTTTTGTACCCCAGCCCCCCCCCCCACCTCACCTATTCGTTCATCATCCCAAAAACAGGCGAATGGATATGTAACGTATAAGGTGGTACTTGTACGTATTGTACGGTATAAACCGAGTGGCCATAAAAAACAACGACATCGAGATTTCGTGTGAACTCTCGGGAGCTGACGGATATCTCTATGTATATACATACACATAATATTTTTGTACACCGCATCTGATGGCTACTGCTGGATGCTGTGCATGGATCTGCTCGATCGTGCACCCGGCACTGCACCGTACCTATATATACATATATATGCAAGGTTGTTGCGAAACGCGAGCCCCTCGCCGCCACTATATCACCGCTGCTAGCTGCACATTATTTACTTTTACTTTCAAACTACATGTTGGGAATACATATATACTCTCGCTCCTGATGACGCTCGACGCATGTGTGCATAAATATATGTATGTATATATAACAACATTCAATGCCCGATGCACATACGTATACCTGTGGCTCTACACACGTGCATATACAGAGCACGTTACGTACATGCATAATAATAATAATAATAATAATAATAATAGTAATAATAATAATAATGTACGTGCTGCGAGGGGTATGGAAGGCATTTGTTTTTTTATCGCGATTAGCCATGGCAGTATCTATCTCTCTCTCTCTTCCCCCTGATCTTATGCGCATTATATTGTGCATCATACATATATATACCTGTGTATCTGCGAACCGGGGCTTTCATTAGCTCTATTTTGCCATAAAGTCGCGTATATAATTATGCACTTACGCATGCACGTAGCGTTATATCAGCCAACTGAACTTGCACATAATATAACATGCAACTCTTGTAGGACTCTTTGCCGTATACGAGAGCCGCGTGTGCGTATAAAATTACAAAAGCTGATTAAATTGTCGATCGGGCAACAGCGCTGTTGCCGATTCATGTTAATTAAATTAAATTACGTATATACATCACCCCGAAGGGGCAGAGTCCGGATGAGAATGACAACGCGACCCGAGACCGGAAAAATAAGATACGCCGAGTACATCGTTGTTCGGTGTTGGTGAAAACGTCAAGAGTTCGTACAGCGATTTCAGAGACGGAGGAAAAACAAATGAAAAAACAAGTCGATTCTCTCGGTAAAGGAAGGAAAAAAAAATTTCCTACAACGAAGTTGTAGCACGTGGAGGCAATTCGAGCTCACTAGTTGCTAATTTCGTAAGATACGTCATAAATCGCCGGCAAAGTCCCTCCCCCGCTGGAGACCGGTTCGCTTGTGTGCGACTTGTCTCTCCTTTACCCTCCTCCCTCGTACGTATATATATATCTGTCTCACGTATTTACATATTATACTGCCAAAACTTTGCTGCGACTCTCGTAAACGCGCGCAGTCACGCATACGCGATATAATTCCCGAGACTCCCGGAGACTGCACGCACACAAATATATATTACATTCCGCGCGCGTACGAGAGTCGCTTTTTTTTCAAATCGGTGCAATTAGCCCTGCTCGAGTCGCGCTAATATTGTACGCACAGACGCACGCACCCTCGTGAGAGCAAATTGAATGATTTCATTATTCGCTCGGGCGTGCATTCAAAAACCTCTTTCTCCCCCCCCCCCAACTACCATATGTATACATACTCTCTTTCGTTGAGGTAATACGTAGGAGGGAGAGCGTGATTTTCTTCTTAAAAATTAGGAGACGATGCGGTCAGTCCAGCAAGGGTTCTAATGTTGCATCTCGGTAGTTTTGGGGTATGAACAAATATTTAGCGGGTGAGTATATCACGGGTTTTCGTAAAACAAGCGTACAGTCGTGGAGTTTCTCGAAAACAAACTGCGGTAACGGCGCCCCGGAGCGAATTTTCTATACCAACTATACTCTGTGCTTTCTCCTTCTCTTCGTCTCGGTCCGTCTCTATATACACGCACGGCGGCCGAGCAAAACGAGGAGACGTCGTCTACGGCGCCGGAGCTGCTTAGGGTGCCACCACGGGCGCATTCTTCGCGAGCAGCGGCCCAAAAGAAGAGAGCCTCACCAGCTCGAGCCCACGCAGACACGTGAAAAAAAGAAAAAAAAAAAAAAAAAAGGGTTTGGGTGTATATGGGCGAATTTAGGGAGTGGCAGGCGAGGAACCAGCCAGCCTGCAGCCATCTGACCAGGATCAGGGGGGGAAAAAGGATGTGTATGTATATATATATGTGTGCACGGGTAGAGAGGTGCGCGCGAGAGCGCAAGGAAGAGAGAGAGAGAGAGAGGTGGCGTAGCGCTGAAAATTCGCTCGGCAAAGCGCCACCCGCGCCAGTAAGCCCGGCGCCGTGCAGTCGACCACTAGTTTCGATTGTTCTTTTTCGTTTTACGATTGTTGCAGCCCCGTGTTCTGTCATATAACAATCATATACCGCGCGACGCGCACTTCTTGAATAGAAAATTCTCGGGTTTTTTTCTTCCTTTTTTTCAATAGTTAGTGGGTTTTTTCTTTTTTCTTTTCTTTTTTTTTTTTTTTNAACAGACAGACCAAACAAATCAATCGGAAGGAGCTGCCGTGCGCGCGAACCCGATCCTACGGTGTACCTACATATGTAATATACATACATATATACGTGCGCACGTATCAATTGATACAGTCATGTATAGGTATGCAGGTCGGTGTCGCAATGGGAAAACCACGTCCGCCGCGGGTAAAAATTGTCTTCTCCGGGCGGCGAGCGAGTACCCAACTTTATACGGCTCTCTCGCCGCCACCACCGCGCGATACACGAGTTTATATTCGCGGGTGTATATGGTGTATATGTAACTTGTACTTACAGCAACAACTAGCACAACCAGCAACGTTGCGTGTATACGAGATGTGTCTTTGCTTATACGTTGTACAATCGAATATATATATATAAACAGTCAGGCTACAAAGAGAGAGAGAGAGAGAGAGACACTGCTAGCTCCCCCGCCGGTGTGTGTGCGTGCAGTATTGTATATATACTGTATATGCACGCACCTAGGTATGGGTTGCAACAACTGCATAATATTATGCATGCGAACAATTGGTACCTATATGCACTGTATGCAGATATGGGGGTGCTTGCGTATAATATGGAGGCAGCACGCGCGCACACATGTCGAAACGAGCACATGTAGAATAGAAGGGAAGGAGTGAACAACAACAACAACAAAAAAATAGAGCTCAAAAGAGAAGAAAAGGGAGAAGAGAGAGAGAGAGAGAGAGAGAGAGAGAGAGATAGCTGTGGGTGGACACATCATGCGCACGAGTGCTCCGACCTACAGAGCACTTACTTACTTACTTACAAGCGCACGTCATTGTTATTTTAATGTGGAGTGACGTTTCTATTGCCCGGCCTCGGAGCTGAGTTGGGAAAATCAAGGGGGCACCCTCTCTCCCGAGCTTTCCACTTGACTGTTTTTTTTTTTTTTTTCTTTTTTTTATATTTTCGTGCTCTTCCTCCTCCTTCAACCCCCGAGATAATCATGTTATTCTTAAATGTATAACATAGGGGGGAGAGGGATGTCCCTTTACAAAGAGGACGATTGTTTGTTGAGTTCCCATGGGACGTGATTTGAATTTCATTGCCGAAAAAATAAAAGAGACCCCGCTGATGTGGTAGCCCGTCCACGTTTTCCTTTTTCGCTCTTGAGTGGGCATTATGAACTTTTTTTCCTTCTCTCTCTGTCTCTCGAGGCTCTGGACCTCGACGACAACACGATGGCGCATAATATGCAGACGACGACCATACGACTGTATATGCATCACGAGGTTCATGGAGAGATACGATGAATAAAATTAAAATTTGGGCTCGCGCGGCCCTTGGGCACGTACGAATGTACCGGGTTTAAACACACGCGCGCGCGCAAAACCAAGTTTTTACTCCCAGCACGCGCCTCGCAGTTATATTGTGTATATTATACATATACACTGCACTCACGGGCCTCCTTCTTTCGTCGTTGTTTCTCCTCGCGACGGATGATCCTCGTTCGTTCGTGTGGCGGTGCACTACAGTGCATTGCAACCGTCGACGTGGAAATCTCGAGCGAGGGCGCTTGTACCTTTTTTTCTTTCTTTTTCGTGTCTTTCCTTTATTTTTCTCGTGAAATTCAATGAATACAATAGCGAGCACGTACTCCCTCTCCACTATTAAAGTAT
>NW_019379587.1:2005738-2017530 GCF_000648655.2 Copidosoma floridanum
GGACGTGATTTGAATTTCATTGCCGAAAAAATAAAAGAGACCCCGCTGATGTGGTAGCCCGTCCACGTTTTCCTTTTTCGCTCTTGAGTGGGCATTATGAACTTTTTTTCCTTCTCTCTCTGTCTCTCGAGGCTCTGGACCTCGACGACAACACGATGGCGCATAATATGCAGACGACGACCATACGACTGTATATGCATCACGAGGTTCATGGAGAGATACGATGAATAAAATTAAAATTTGGGCTCGCGCGGCCCTTGGGCACGTACGAATGTACCGGGTTTAAACACACGCGCGCGCGCAAAACCAAGTTTTTACTCCCAGCACGCGCCTCGCAGTTATATTGTGTATATTATACATATACACTGCACTCACGGGCCTCCTTCTTTCGTCGTTGTTTCTCCTCGCGACGGATGATCCTCGTTCGTTCGTGTGGCGGTGCACTACAGTGCATTGCAACCGTCGACGTGGAAATCTCGAGCGAGGGCGCTTGTACCTTTTTTTCTTTCTTTTTCGTGTCTTTCCTTTATTTTTCTCGTGAAATTCAATGAATACAATAGCGAGCACGTACTCCCTCTCCCTCGTAGAGTTATAAATTATTAAAGGCATTGTCTTCGGCTGCTGCTCCCGCATGAAGAATGCAATCTCAAAATTATCAGATGAATAATCAAAAGGTACGAAAAAAAAAGTATACACCCACCTAGATCGTTATTGTTGTTGTTAGTATTACTTTACATGCATCGTATAACGCACAGGGTTATTGTGCTTTGTTATTTTTTCACTTCATTCTTTACGTTCATTCAAATTGTTGAGGGCCTGTAGGTACGTGTGTGCATCAAATCAAAAACTTGTACATTTACTCTTTTTGCTCGAGCGTTTCTTAACTTTGTCCATCTCGATGGAATTTATTTAAAATCCAAGTCTGAATTTTATTAGTAAAATAAAAATAAAATCATGTATCCTACATGCCCATCAAACGCTTTTATGGTACCTGCTAAAGTGGGATCACAAAAGTATTGATGAACCAAAAACTCTAAGTATTTTTTATTGTTCTCGATTCACTCGTCAAAAGGAAAAGTCAACATAATCTACACTCATCAATAATAAATACACAGGGATAATTACCCCATACAACAATGCAAATGGAATTATTGTAGAAAGCGATGTATCAATATAATACATACTCGCGCATACGCACGCGCGGTAATTTTACGAGTGGGAGAACAGAAATAAGCATCGGCACAGCACCAATAAGTAGGGAGGGGGATGACAAAAAAAAAAAAAAAAAAAAAGAGCTTGCAAAGCCTGAATCACCAACAATGTACGGGAAAAATCGTATTTCTTGTTACTGTTGTAGCGTGTGCGCTGTGACAGAAAATGTAAAGAGGAGGAGGGGCCAAAACAACTCCAACGAATAAACACACATAAATAAGGGAAAGAAGGACGACTCCGAGTAATTAATCGGGAGCACCACCTGCGACGAGCCTCGCGCGCGCACACATGCATGTATATAGATTAAAACGCATGAAAACGTAGAGCAAAGGGTAGCGGTGTTAAGGCGGCCCGAATGATAACAAGAGAGCTACCAAGTGCTTCCGACGTATCTACGTAAGTACAGATGTACAATATTTTTGTAAATGTATAGTTTGGGTGTCGCGATTTATATGGGTACTGACTGGCACACTGCTACTATATGCTCATTTATATTCGTGAGACGAGCAAAAAAATTTGCAGCAACAATAATTAGTAATCCATGTTATGCGGTAACTCTCCTCTAACAGCAGCAAAAGATACCTACATGCAGGAGAGGATGGCGATTGCTTAATTATCGAGGATTGCTACTATATACACGTTTTTTTTCTCTCGGCTGATCGATGCTTAGCCACATCCGAGTAAAGTGTCCTCGAGGACCTCTCTGCAATGGAGGTATATACTTACTCAGGAATATTTATATACGTATTTCTCGTTAGCGCGTATACATATGATTTTCCAGCTGCGCACGGCATCGTACACGTGCAATAAAATGTAGAGAGAGAGAGAGAGAGACCAGTTCTTCTCCTCCCGCATCTCCGAACAGACAGACCAAACAAATCAATCGGAAGGAGCTGCCGTGCGCGCGAACCCGATCCTACGGTGTACCTACATATGTAATATACATACATATATACGTGCGCACGTATCAATTGATACAGTCATGTATAGGTATGCAGGTCGGTGTCGCAATGGGAAAACCACGTCCGCCGCGGGTAAAAATTGTCTTCTCCGGGCGGCGAGCGAGTACCCAACTTTATACGGCTCTCTCGCCGCCACCACCGCGCGATACACGAGTTTATATTCGCGGGTGTATATGGTGTATATGTAACTTGTACTTACAGCAACAACTAGCACAACCAGCAACGTTGCGTGTATACGAGATGTGTCTTTGCTTATACGTTGTACAATCGAATATATATATATAAACAGTCAGGCTACAAAGAGAGAGAGAGAGAGAGAGACACTGCTAGCTCCCCCGCCGGTGTGTGTGCGTGCAGTATTGTATATATACTGTATATGCACGCACCTAGGTATGGGTTGCAACAACTGCATAATATTATGCATGCGAACAATTGGTACCTATATGCACTGTATGCAGATATGGGGGTGCTTGCGTATAATATGGAGGCAGCACGCGCGCACACATGTCGAAACGAGCACATGTAGAATAGAAGGGAAGGAGTGAACAACAACAACAACAAAAAAATAGAGCTCAAAAGAGAAGAAAAGGGAGAAGAGAGAGAGAGAGAGAGAGAGAGAGAGAGAGATAGCTGTGGGTGGACACATCATGCGCACGAGTGCTCCGACCTACAGAGCACTTACTTACTTACTTAACACAACGAGACGAGGAGAGACGCGGGAATAATTGCAGCTAGACTATATAATATGCCCACTGGTGTACACGTTGTACACTACCTATACATGCATGGGGTATACTAATCTACACAAAGAGCATACAGAGACCGAACAACAGAGTCGCGGTACTCGCGTTTCTTTCTTTCTTTCATTCTTTTTTTTCTCTCGATTCGCGTACATGTATCATATGCATGCAGTTCACTCGCATATCATGCCCACTGCATGCAGAGACACCAGTCGGCCTGCGTGTATAATTACACGGGATGGATGGATATACGATATATTACCCTCGTGCATAGCCGAGCAACAACCCCGTGCAGCAGAGTGGGGAAGAAATAAAAAGACCTATACGGCGGAGACGTGGGTACTGGGTACTTATATACGTAATTACAATGTGGAGTATACATGGATACATTTTTTACAAAACACCCCAGGTGAAGCAACGAATACATCAGCCTATGGACACGTAAGTATATAAATATAAGTGTATTATATTATATGCATAAGAAGCGACCACACGGTGGTGGTGAGAGGTGCAAGCTACTAAGACGGCGATAGGTGTATAAAAGTATATATCTATGTACACACCAACTAATCGACCGATCCGGAGAGTGGCGGGTATATACAAACGGCCTTCTACGCGAAAATCTCGTGGCTAACTCATGTCGCTGCTGACAAGTGAATTCTCGCTCTTATTGCTGAAAACGAGGGAGTGGGAGGGAGGGAGGATGTATGTATATACATACATAAGGGTTACCGTGGCTACATGGCTTCTGCTCTTTAGCAGCCTCCTAGAGATTCCCGGCTCCGATATGCAGCTACGCCGAGGCTGATTGACTGCTCGCTTAACCGCATGCCCGTGAGTACATACAATATATATATATATATACATGTATATTCCCTCTCGGTACAGCTTGCGGCGATACCTATACAATGATATATAATATATATACGTATATAATATGTATAGCGTTGGTTCAATGCAGTGTATATACGTATGTATGGTATATAATAGTATAACAGGGACAACGTTTATGCCGGACTGCACACCAGCCACTCTCGGATGTATATCTCCGCGAAGGGGGAAAGCCATCAATTTCCCTATGGCTCCGATTGCTGGGCGCGCACACGGCCAGCGTATATATATTATATGTATATACCGAGCAACCGTGGCTTGCCTTACTTTTAGCCCCCTTAGCCTCCTTCGAACCTAAGTGGCCCCATTTATAAGACGCCGACCGCGCGGCCGACTTTCCATCTATAGACGAGAGATGAGAGCGCAAGTGTATGCGCGACCATCTATGCCCTCCCCTCCCCCCCGCACTACCTATTATACATATATATACTCAATAGGTGTATCTATAAATTACTTGGATACGTAATGTGTAGTATATGGCAACCTACCCTTTGACTGCACAGAGATTGACTGCATTGACTGACTAGATGTCGCAATACATATAGTATTGCCTACACATACACGATGTACTACAGTATTATAAACATACTACAATTGGAAGTGGAGTGTATACGTGCTTGATGTATTGTTGTTGTTGTTGTTGTTATTATTATTATTATTATTATTATTATTATTATTATTATCATCATTGCAGAAGGTTGTAGCACAGATTTACATAAAGAGACGCGAGACCCGTCGTCGTCGTCGTCGTCGTCGTCGTCGTCGGGCGTACCTCGGGGCGTATATTGGTACAGCAACATGCGAGCAACATGTACTCGGATATATTGAGTCATTTTGCGATGATGGTCGCACGTAGGTAAACATATATAAGAAGTATAATATACCTATCCCAGCCCCAACCTGCAGCAGTAATAAGCATACAAGTGTGTGTGTGTGTGTGTGTGTGTAACCAAGTAAACACAGGCAGCGACTCAGCAATCGTTGGTCGTAAGAGTATACCTTATATATACATACTTATATACACTCCTTGTCTGTGAAAATTGCAGCTGCGGTGGTGCATGCGAGCACGTGTGCACATAGTGCGGGAATACCTATCTACTTACTTATTGACGGTTCAAGGCGGATTAGATAATAAACGAGCCATGAAAGCGAGTTACGTTGCCTGTAATCTGTTGCTGCTGCGCCTATGTGTGCATGATGCACATTTTTCGCTCTTTTCCTCCCTCCCTTTCGCCCAACTATTGGGTGATCGTATACATTTATGTATATATATGTATTCACGCAGTGAGCAGCTTTGCAAGTTTGTTTAAATATATTACGGCAATTAAAGTTTATTACCCTCTCTTGCGCCAATACCTCTCTCTCTCTCTCTCTCTGCGTGTATGTGTGTCATTGTTCTACTGTTGATTATATAGGTGGTGTACACATATATACTCGGTATGCTGCGAAATACCTGAAAATTCAACGCCACGCGAGAGAGTGATTTTTTGCTCCCCTTTATCTTCCACATTGCCACTTAATCTTCGTCCACGCTAACGCGCATTTTGCAACACGTACAGACAGATATATACGTATTTCGATCGTTAGTGGCGGCGGCGCGTTTCATATGATTATTTCGCTATTACCATTAGGTATACGTATACAAATATATATATGTATATAATATAGCAGCTAATTTTCTAAATAATAATTCTCTACAAAATCCGTGCATAAACAAATAAACATCTGTACGTTGGGAGAGAAAAAAAAGAAAAAAAAAAAAAAAGCGTTACACAACAGGTGCAGTGTACGTGCATGGATAATCGTGTAATTTTAAGGATATCTCGAGCGTGTGTTTTTCCCTCCCACCAGCGGATCAATTAAACCCGATTGTCCGCAAGGTGCTGTTGACGATAAAGCAGGTGCTCGGGTCTCTTTAATCCATCTGCGTGTGTTTCGTCCCGGTAATTTATAACACGGCTCGGGACTGCTGCTCCCTTTCTCTTTCGATCGAGTATCGGTAGAAATCGGCACTGACATACATGCCAATCGTAACGTGTAAGTACATCACAAATAGTATGCGTGGCTATGATAGTGACTGTCGTTTGATTCGAGTGCTTGTGTCAAACAACAAGAGGCACATGACGGGACAAAACCAAAAGCTGCAAGAAGGCGAAAAAAAAAAACAAAATTAGAACATCTCGAGAGAGAAACAAAACGGGGTGGGGGGGAAAGGATTATTTAATAAGGAAGGGTGGTAATTACTTGTCCCTCGAAATTCATTGTTTTCGTCAAAAATTATATGTGACAAACAGTTGATGACTGGGATACATGGATAAGTGTAAAAGACCTGGTAGACACCTGCCTTTTGGATATTTGGACGATGGTAACTGAAAAGACAAACGGATTTTTTTAGGAAGGCAGAAGTATAGTAACTGCGGGAAAAAAAAGACTTGGACTAATCAGGTACACTAACAATTGATAACAATTCATTATTACAGTACAGTATATTTTGTGCAGTGTATGCACAAGTGATTCGATAGTTTTGGAAAAAAAAAATTATTATCATTTAATGCTGTACAAGATTCCAGAACAGAGGAAATAAAGGAACCAACCAAACAATTATACATTAATTGAATTGCGTTCTCGATTGCACATGTAAGTACCGTATATAGTTGAAAACGATGAGACTATAGATTTTTCAAAATTGTACGGTATGTATAGCACGCGATCCTCAATGATGAGAGTCAGTGATGAAAGAATAAGTAGAGGAGAGGGAAAAAGAGGATTCGACACGCAAAAAATGTGTACCTACACTCGTCGGGATGCACACCGCGCTCTCACACAGTAGGGTATAATCAGAGAGAGGGTAGGTACATATAACGTGTGCAGAGCAGCAAACATTGTTTCATCGCGCGAAAAAAGAACAAAAAAGGGGGGGGGGCGGAGAAAGAAAGTACACCACGTTGGGTTTACACACATTTACGCGTACTCCCTTTTTTATTTTTTGCGGACCAATTTCGGCGAAAAACGGCCGGCTGCGATCAACAACAAGCGGCAGTAGGTAGCGACGACGGCGGCACCGATTACAGTCCGCGGGAGAAATTACGTTTTTTTTTCTTTCTTTCCCTGCACTTACACATAAATGTACCACATATATGCGCGCACACGTCCCCCGTCTCTCCGGCGCGCGTGTACCGTATGTATACGCATATAAACGCACTCGCTCTACATAATACGTAAGTATACGAGGAGGAAGAGGAGATGCACCTGCGGCAGACGGCGCAAACTTTTTTTGCTCCTCTTTCTTTTCTCTCCATCCCTCCCGTAACTATATGCGTAGGAGGGGTGCTCACCGTATGTACACTCTTCTCCGTGTACGCGCGCAATCGCGGCTAAAAAAAAAAAAAAAAAGGGGGGGGGAGAAGAAAACAAGCTTCCAGACGCGCACTCCCAAGACGAGAGGGGGAGGGACAACCACGTCCAATTACACGCACCCCACAGCTCATACATACATATATATATATATATATATATATATGCATACAGTTGGTGCTAATCGCGAGGTCGAAGCGTGACCTTGAGCGGCAAGGAAAAATCACATAGCGGCTTATCTCCGTCGGACGAGCGTGGATCATCGTCGTCGTCGTCGTCTCCAAGATGAGCCACTGAGATGTACGTGTGTGTGCCGGCTCACAAGGGAGAGAGCGAGTAGGAGAAAAAGAAAACCGGACGCGCAGCAGCTTAGTTGCCGGCGTGAAAATTTAAAGAAAAGCCCTTTTCCGAGTGACAAATCACGGATGGTTGTTTTTACTTCGGAGAGCCGCGTACACGCGTACGGAATACCTCAACATCATATACTTTGGCTCGTCTGTTTCAGATTTTTATCGGTCCCAAGGTGTATATATACATTTGTGTATACGCCACACAAGGGGAAGGGGGGTGGGGTAGCCAAAGGTAAAAACGCCGAAATACCCGCACATCCTCCTTTTCCTCTTCTTATATACAAGTACCCGAGCGCAGTTTCGTTTCCTTCGATGCGTGCGTGAAAGGGGAGGAAGAGAAATAAGAGAGAGCGATAAGGTGTTTATTGCGCGCGCGCTATTTTCTCCGCCGGATTGCTCGCGTCGTAAAGAAAACGGAGGCGGAGGGATTGAATTTTATTGGCTGCACCGAGGGCGCGTGCAGTGTTTACAAAAGTTTAACAAGCCAGTCGTCGTACAACCGAGCGATCGCCGATGTGGTCCCCGGGAGAGAGAGAGTGACATCCCTAATGAATGGACAAGGTGTGGGAAGGCCCGAAAAATCTCGGCTCTTTTTTCGGGAAAGATCGTACGGGCGATAAGCTCGGTAGAGACGACCAAAATAATTGCCGCGGATCGAGGATCATTTTTATGGGTGTAACTCTCTCGCTCTCTCGTGTGTCTCCATGTATTCGGTGTCTCGTTCCTTTTACGAAATGAATCGGCGTGTGTGTATATTCTCGAGGTCGAGCTCGAGGTATTTCGTGGCTTGATTGAACCATTATTTTTCTTCTCGCCGTCGAGCTGCATTTGACACTTTTTACGTGTCGCGAGCCTTGGTTACCTGAACCCGCGTGCACACCACCAACCTCCGTATACGGTTTTTTTTTTTTTTTTTTTTTTTTTTACTGCATTCCGACGTACCATATACACACATATACACGTTTGCTCGAGTAATTCGATAGGGAGAGGGGGGGGGTCGATCGATACACGCACGTGTGAATAATTTTTCCATATTCGCATATTTCATCGGGACGCGCTTGTTTATTGAAATATTTCAATTATAATACGGGGGGAGGAGGACAAGAAGAAAAAAGGAAGAAAAAAAACAAGACAAGACAAGACAATGAAATAGCAAACAAAGAAACTCGCGCGCTCGTGATATTACATTTATACGTGTATCCTGATTAGTATCGTTCAACAACTGTACAACGCGCAGCAGCATAATATATATATATATGGATATATCAAAAGTTTTCAAATGATGAAAGAAAGAAAGAAGGAGAGAAAAAAATTAATGACTCACAATTAATAACACACACGTGTGTTTCCCTCTGTGCTCACGCTTTTGACTCTGTATGATTTCATGGACGATTCGAGCCTGAGATTGTAACGTACGTGTATAAGTAACAAAAGCAACGGCTGAAAGAGAAAAAAAACGAAGGGCACAGGTATGTATATGTTTATAAACCACCGCGAAAGGCGTTGAAATCGGCAATTGTATTTTTCCGCACACAATCTGGAAATATCATCGGGGCCTGATGTATGAAATTTCACATGGCTACACGCTAACTATACACGCTCTATGTGTACACGTTTGTAAGAAAATCCGAATAGCACACCACACCACGTACTCGTGCACCCTACCATGAGTGCATAGGTATAATCGCACAAGCTCTTAGTGGGAGTAGAAGGAAAAGAAAGGAAAAAAAAAGGAATGCCCGAGATCTCTGATAGACACAGAGGCATTCGCTTCGATTTGGTAATTTTCACGTTTGCGTTCAGCGTTTCATTTTTCCGTGTAAATGTTGGGAGAGAGAAAGAGCGCTCTTGTGTGATTGAAAGTTCAACACACGCCGAGAGAGAGAGAGAGAGGGGAGGGGGTGGTAGAGGTGCTTGTCAGACGGAAATTGATGCTCTGTGTGCAGCAAAATCAAATAGGTACAACGAGCGTGGGAAAATTGATATTATATTTTATGGATACAATAATCATACGTTCAAACACGAGGTATGTATATGCCCTATACGTTACATTGATTGCCGCAGTGGCAGATACGAATCTGGCCTTATATACGTATGAATACGAGATTAGCAGGTTCGCGTATAGGCACGGGGTGGATATTATATTTCTTCTCTCTCGGTGTCGCTGCCATTTGCTGCATGTGTACGTGGTGTGTGCAGTAGCGCGAGCGAGAGAGAAAAAAAAGGGGGGGGGGAAGCCGAACGGGGTGCAGAAGAGATCAAATAAAATGATTGGCTTCATTCACGCTCGCAATGGCGCGGCGGTGGCGTGATTAAAAGACAACAATCGGATACACGTCCGGAGTAGTCGGCGGTACATCCTTTTTTCTTTCTTTCTCTCCCCGTCAGAACTGAAGGGTGAAAAATTAATTCACTCCCGCCCCGTCGTCGCCAACGCCGATCGAGTCGATGCAGTGCAAACTACCTATTTTTTTTTTTTTTTTTTTTTCCACATCTTTTTGCTTTTTGCCGGCGAGGAAAATTGCGCGGGCGCGCGGAATCGGCCCGAAAGAGCGTTCAAAAAAGCTGCAGAGTCAAATCGAGGGATCAAAACTTTTCCAACGTTACACTCGCAAGCGCGTGAAAAATTCAGCTGAATTTCCCGAATTCGCGTAATGGGCCTCACCAAAGTTTTTTTTTTCCCTTTTCTCTTTTCGGGTCACCTTTTTTCTACCAGCTAAAGAAAGGCGCCCGTCCGATAGTACATAAAATCGGCCGAGCGAACTGCCTAATCTGCGCTTCCCATCCAGCGGCGGTCGTATAATGCACGTGCGCGGACCATTAGACGGTGCGTATACGTACGGAGTGCGAGCTGGAACTGCTTTTGTCTGGCGCTATCGTCATGTCGGATATCAAAGGGCTGTTCAGAAGGGGGGAGGGGGGTTGTTATCGTTTCTGAGGTACGAGACTGCGAGTATTGCGAGCAAATGAAATTTATTTCAAAGATGTGAGCCGTGCGGGATTGTTTGGTTAGATATCAAAACATATACTGTTATTTTGGTTAGTAATTGGAGAGTGTATATACGAGTATACTAGACAGATTCTCATTTTATATCGAGTTTTTTTTTTTTTTTTTTTTTTTTTTTCAAACATGCATGTGCGGCTGCTACTTTGCATGAGACATAATTCATAAACAAGAGAGCCCATATCAATTACTCCTCCTCTTCGTTACTCGCATTATTCGCTGGTTGGCTTAAAAATTAACATTTCAGCATAAATTAAGTAAAAATAATTTTTTCCCTTTTTTTTCTCTCTTATTAATTGATTCCAACTCTCTTTTTTTATTATATGATTGTACCTTGTATAACGCGATAACGCATCCTATAAATATACAAGACGCACGAATAACTTTTTTTTTCTTCTTCCTTCACATTTGCAAGTATAAATAAAACGCTATATAAATAAAAAGAAACAAACATGTCATTTATGTATGCACGAGTAATCAATTAATAAAATTAATACGTCGTCGACGATTTTCTTTTCTCATAAATATTAATGTATACAGCCTGTTTATCGTGGTCCGGGAAAACCGAAGAACAATGCGATGGGTATTATTCCGGAAACGCGTGCAAATGAGTAAACTGCACGTACAAAATCACATATCAGTACTAAATAAGGTGAAGGAAAAAAATGTATACGTAAGTATAACAATATGTACCATATGCGCGCGGAGTCGCATTACTCTCTCGAATATTTTGACTCAAGGCGCGTGTACCACATTACATATATTATGATTCATATGATCTTTGGATGGACTGTTTGTCAAACAATGTTGCTGCTGTTGTCGACGCTACCGCAAAAATGACTCATCGTCAACGAAACATGCGGATAAAGTGCTCAGAGTAATAGATCGCGTCAAACGAAACTTATCATTATCAAAACTTAGTCATGCGTATATACGAGCATATATATTTATGCCAAGAAAAAAAAAAAAATATATCCCACATATGGAATTGCATGAATGCAATATACATATAGAAGGCTGAACCACTGTCTGATGTGTGCAGGGGTGGCGTATCACGTATGAGGAAGAGACGAATGTATACGAAACATCATATGTTTTTTACCCTGGTATATTCAAAAAGATTTTTCAAAGTTGTTGATAAAAAAAAAGCAGAATTTGCGCTGAGAGTATGTTCCCTATAGTCATATAAAATATCTATGGAATTTTCCAATAATAATTTAAATTAAAGAAACAACAAATACCTAAATGCACATCTGGACGAACGGTGAAAAAAAAAAAA
>NW_019379587.1:2017593-2030809 GCF_000648655.2 Copidosoma floridanum
AAAAAAAAAAAAAAAAAAAAAAAAAAAAAAAAAAAAAAAAAAAAAAAAAAAAAAAAAAGAAAGAAAAAGGTTTGGACACGCGAGGTAAACGCTCTATTACACAGAATATCATGCAGCACAGAGGGAGAGGTGGAACATATATATTTTTCCCGCCTGCGATTATTTTCTATTAACGGTACACACACTGGAGGCGCGGTGGCGGCGTCGCGCTTCTGTATCGACCCCGCAAGATCTTCTTTTTCTCTCTTCTACACTCCTCGTTCCTCTTCTTCTATATACTACAGCTCCGGAGCACGTACACATTCTTATTTCTTACCTTTTTATTTTCATTCCTCGTCTTCGTCTTCTCTCTCTGGTTTTCTCTGCTCGCGAGTGTACAGCCAAGCATTTCGGTAAAAGACTTTTAGCGTTTGGAAACAAGAAACAAGTACACGGAGGGAAAAATCATGGAGCTAACGCTTAGCGGCGATGGAAGTGCCCCCCCCTTTTTTGAACCTATGTGATTGGCTCATGACGCGTGTGCCTTATTTAACGCATGTAAGCTATAGCCCACAAGCATAAGCGCTAAGCACAAAGCAAACGAATAAAGGCACTGGCTTTTTTCCATCGGGCTTATGCGCTTTCGGGAGAGAGAGGGGATACCGTCCTATATAGCAGTCAGTATAGGTACGTATACACTTCTTGTCTGCTACGCACTATAGCTGACTGTATAGGGCGGTATTCCCTCCCTCTCTCTCCCGAAAATGCATAAGCATGATGGAAAAAAAGCTAGTGCTTTTATGCGTTTACTTTGTACTTAGCGCTTATGGCGTCATGAGCCAATCACATAGGTTCAAAAAAGGGGGGGCACTTCCATCGCCGCTAAGCGTTAGCTCCATAATTTTTCCCTCCGTGTACATGTATATACATATACACAAAATATATACAGTCGTCGGAGGACGTAACGGGTACATGGTATAGTGTAACCTCCTCTTCGTCTCTCTGTCTCGCCTCTTCTCCTCCATCTTATACTCCTCCTTCTCTGCTTCTTCTCATTCCTGCTGTGCTTGCACCGACAAGCCATATATATACATCGCCGGAGAAGCTGCTGCTCCTTCTTCCTCTACGTATACATATATTTTCATGTATATATACATGCACCTCCTTTCTCTCTTCTCCCCTTTGGCTCCTCCTGCATGATTCCTGATGGCTGTACACCTCTTTGTCACGGTTGGGTACGTATATATACATGCAGTGTAGAAGCAGCCGCAGCAGCACCGAGCACGGCAATGTCGTCCTTTCCTTTCCTTTCCCGGTACAGGTATATAATATCTACAGCATAAGAGGATATAGCGATGGGTATACCCTGGTATGGACACCATAATGTATACATATATAACCTGCGTACGGTATTAGTTTGTGCTCCCTTTCTTTCTTCTTACCATCAAGCCCGCAGCTCGCTCTCGTCTTCACCGATGCATTTTTCTACCTCCTTCTGTTCTCATATTCGTCGTCGTCTTCCAAGTGTATATAGAATGTGCGCCTCTCTCTCTCCCCCGAGCCGAAACCGTATCATTACGATCAGCGGGCTGCAGATGCGCACAAATTGGTTATTACCCATCATATACCGTACCATCAGGATCTATATACGTAGGTACACAACCTCAAACACGATAGAGGACAGCATATTATGACAAAAAAAAGAGGCATATATACATATATGGTATATATTACATAGAGGCCTAATTACCCATCTTATATATTGTAATATACGAGTAGAAGAGGTACAAGGCCCACATGTTTCTTCTGTTTTGATTACTTTGGCTTCTTCTTTCTTTCTTTCTTTCTCTTTTTTTATTATTCTACAAGTTTCCATTATTTCATGCTCGCCTCTCGCTTGGCCGTCGTATTATAGCCGTCGCGCTTATAGTCGCAGCAGCAGCCAACAGAAGCTACATACTGGAGGTATCGCGCGCCGATCTCTCGCGGCTCTCTCTTGCTCTTATCTGTCGGCCCCGCCGTTTATAGAGGAACCAGTACAGGTATGGTACGAGAGAGGGGGGGGGCATTAAGAATGGAAAAGAGCCCCGCTCGAGAGATGCCCTGGGAGGTATCCACTCTCTCTCTCTCTCTCCCTCTGCTGCTCTTCTATGCCCAAGTCTGCGGGAGGAGGCGGAAGGTAACGTATACACACAGCCAGAGAGTGGATCTATTCCGGGTTGCTTCGATAAGAAAACTCTCTCTTTGGCTCCTCTTTTTTGTGGGCGCGTAGGTATACGTGTGCTTACAGGTGTCTTGTATACATATGTATACGGTGTAGAGAGGATTTTCAGGAGCACCACGGGAAACCCTGTACATAGGGGTTACACCAACAATGCGGTATAAATGAGCCAACCAAACAAACACAGAGTGGTGGTGACGGTGGACCCCCCCCCCCTCTGTGACGACGGGGAGAAGCAATAGAGGGACGAGGTTCGAGGGTACAGGAAAATTGGTAAGGAGGGAAAAAAAAGTTGCCAGAGGAGGCGTCTGCACACGCGGTCAAAGTTTGTGTGCGCAGGGAGGAAAATTAGGAGGTATACGCAGGGTAGTTCCGTCGCGTCACGTCCACCTCTTACGTGTTGTACGCGCGAGAAGGGGAGTATCTGCGGAAGCACGTACGCCTACACGTTCTTCTTGGCTTTTTTCGTTTTTATCATCATCACCACAATGTGTGCTGTGTGCGGTGTAGTGTTACGTGTACACGCAGTAGCACCAAATAAGGGGCCCGAGCACATGTATCGATATACCCGTGGTCATTTTCGAATGAATCGTTGACAAAAAAGAGTAGAATAACGAAGGGGGAAAGCTAAATGGAGCACAGGTAGATAAACAAATTAATCATCGCTGACTCTCAAGTCCTTGTCTTTTTCGGGGGCACATATTAATTTCAAGATCATTGTTCAATACGTTAATACCGCAATTATCACGTTACGTATGAGTCAGTGTATGTAATATATGTAGTACTAGCATCTGGAATAAGCAGGTAATATACGAGGATGAAATATTTATAAAAACGCATGAAAAAAGAAAAAAAGAGGGTTGAAAAATAGAGATGATGATAATAATAATAATAATGACATTGGTTCTCTATACATGGATAGTGGTTTCCATGTGCTGGAATATAAATATATCCAATCTCGTTGGATTAGGGTCCCCATTAAAGGCTCCTGCTTGGGGATCTTCCTCTCTTTGTCCTTGTCCGTGCAGCTCGGTGCAGTGTCACGCTTTATATGGAGTCCCCTCTCCGAGCTCCTTCTGGAGCCCGTGATAAGAATCGGCATTAGCGGGCAACCGGAATTCAACAGTTCCGCTTCTCAATATACCCCCACACGCCTTGTATAATATACACTGCACTGCAACGAAACAAAGATTATACCTATATATACCTACGTACACGTATACATACGAAGAAGAGCTTTCACCCTTGCACCTACAATAGTAGTAATAATAGTAAGTATACTCCCAGCTCTCATCTCTTTCCTCCGTATATTATATACCTGATGTACTATTTACTACGCCAGTGGTGATGCACATAATATTATTATGATAATGAGGTCCTCGGGTGTGCACACCATGGATGAGCAGACCATTGTTACGTGGACTAGTGACACGTATGTGTATACACACACAGAAGTGTAGGTATATACATATGGTACCACCAAGTCTCCCGGAGAAATTCACTCTCGGCCCCTTTGCAGCCCCTAATCAATTGCCTTCACTATACCTACTCTCCTTTACGCGAGAGAGAGAGAGAGAGAGCCGTCAGCAGCAGCATGCATTCCCTTTCTCTCATCCACCGTCCGAGCTTTTGAGAGAAGAGAAACTGCATGCGCGCAGTAAGCCGAAATCCGTGCAAGCTCCTTTCAAAGGAGTCCTCCCTCCCTCTCTCTGTCTCGTTTCCTCCCCCTATGAGCTAAATTAAATTCCAAGCTCACTTGTCAGTCGAATTGCATGGGAGTCACATAAGAAGAACACGTGTGCAGTTGTACAATATAATTTGTTACCTATACTTACACAGGTGATGCACCTTTGTGTGACGAAAAGCTCTGCAGTAGAAACTAAAAAGTAAACACAAAAACAACCATCCTTACCCTTTTTTCTTCATTGAATACCTAAAATTAAAATAAAAGTAAAAATAATAATAATAATAATAATAATAATAATAATAACAGAGATGAGTAGGATAAAGGAGATTGTGCCTTCGGCCCCTTTTACAAGCATAATCACACAAAATATCCAGTAAGTGACATGTATATACGAAGGTTATACGACAGCTGCACGCGCGCTCACGCAATAATTACCATAGTATTATATACATATAACGTAAAATATACCAAACGTCATATTTTTACGAGGTACCTATATTAGGGTTGGTGCATGGTACATAATATACCCTACCCCTTTAGCTAATGACTTAATGGGGTCATTGCCTCGTAAATAAGCCCGGTACTTCTTGTGGTCTTCCGTCTCTCTCTTTCTCTCTCTCTCTCGTGATTGTGCTTTGGTTCCTCTTGTAATATCTTCTCTGTACTCTCTCTCTCTCTCTCTCTCGTCGTCGCGTCTACTCTTCATTCCCGATAAGCGATAAGCCCCGAGTATATTTGCCATATATTCAATACGAGTTATGTATATATATGCTTGATGCCTGTGTAATACACGAGGAAAGCAAGTCCGTGTGCGTGTGTGAAATGAACCAGCTCTCTTTCCGCGCACGGGACGGTGTGCACAACTTACAAGCACTCCCGACAGCTACTCGACAACGCCGCTATATAATACGCTCCGCGTTTGTATGTGTACCTATTATCTATATGCCCATACGGTTAATATATCGTTTCCATCAAGCTTATAGGGGAGCCTCGCAGGCACTTGGGACACGGTTATACTCGTATACCTATGGTCATGGGTACAGTTATTCGCCGGTTACGGCAAAACACGGCGGTGATAATTCAAGTTTCGTTTGTATGCGTAGGTGTACGAGTACGCATCGATCCATTAGTATATATAATGTGGTCATGCGAGGGAGGAACGGAGGAACAAAAAAGTTTTCGTCGTCGAGTTGATATATTATACATGTATACGCTCACACGCACGCACACTTGCGTGTATATACGCATACTTAAAAAAAAAGCTTCTCTCCATTTCTCTCCTCCAAGTCCTGCACGGCAGTGTTTATTAACACCTCGTAAACAGGGGGGTAAACTGGGTTACTTAGCGACTGATTTGAATTTCGCGTGGATTTCACGCGAGCGCGCGCGCGAAAAGTTTATACGTGTGTACACGCACACAGATATATAATACACAGGTACAACGTATCCGTAGAGCCTGTGGCCTGGCATCTAATTAAATAAGGCTTACAACTTCATAAATTTTCAGTGATTTAATAGTTTATACTGGCGTGCGAGGCAAGAACGCACGCAAGTCTCTATGTGTGTGTTGCTGCAATCTTGATCGGATCTCGCGGGTCAGTGTGTGTGTGTGTGTGTATTTTGTGCCGGGTAAGTGCGAGTATTATATATATTTTTAAGGTAATCGTAGAAACTCCATCTGCCTCCTTCCCCTCCGCTTTTCTGATATAATATTCAAATGAATCTACCTGGCGTTTGAGGGGGTCGCTTTTTACATGATAACAGCATACGCGAAAAAGCAAAGAAGCCTTTAGATGAGATAAATATTGTTTTAATGGGATGGAACTTTTTTTTTTTTTCCTTCTTTTCTTTCGTCTTCTTCTGGTGAGCGAAATGTATATTTGATACTTTACGAGAGAAGGCGTGTGCTTTTTCTCTCTTTTGAACATGATTCAGACTAATTTACATAGTTAACGATGGCATAGTCTTCACTTTTTTTCTTCTCCTCAATAATTTAGTAATACGAGAATCACATTTTTTTTTTTTTTTTTTTTCATGCCACAAGCAAATTGATTCATTTTTACGACGAGCTCGCGTGTCACACGTTTTTTTTGGTCCAACAGTTAATTTGTATCATCATCTCGAGTTTTTAATTAAATCCCACAAACATAGTACAAGTCGACTCGTGAATTATTCGCCCTCCCAAAAAGTATTACGTACACGTACGCAAAAAAACAATGAAACAGTAATTCCTCGCGAGTATTATTTCGAAAATCTTCACTGAAGCCGGTGCCGCAGCTGCTGATGTTGAATATACATTTCACCCAAGGACACAACGCGTTTGTATTTCGAGCCGTAATTTCGTTACGCCAAATCCGAACCAAAAGCGACTCGTTAGTGAAATCTGAATAATTGTCGAGTCAAACTGGCAAACTATGCGTAGTTTTGCGGAACACCACCCATCGACCAACAGCGAATGCAAAAACAAAAACCATACATTCTTCCGAATCCATGTCCCGTCTCCCATAATTATACACACACACTTTTTGATTGTTTGTTTGCTCTTTACTTTAAAAGGACTTCTTTTTAGTCTAAAAAAAAAAAACAACCCAATGAGCTTCAACTTAAATCAGGGGAAAAAAGAGAGCACTTTGATCTGCGCGCTTAGCAACGTAATACACAGTACTATTATTCATTTTATTTTTTATTTCTCACTTAAATCCCGTTAAAGAGACGCGAAGAAAGAAGGAAAAAAAAGATCCAGCAACGCAGATCAACAGCGGTAGTTTATTTCAACGGCGCATTATACATTTATTTATTTTTTCTTTTCTTCCTCCAAACCGCGATAATACGCGGCGTGACGGCGGTGATTTTTCGCAGGTGCACTATTACTCGAAAGATAATTCACGCGCACACACACAAATTTTTTTAAAGCACATTATCCCCCCCTCGAGTGTATACACTCTATACATAACGCACCTTTCACGTGCAGGTTATCCGTAGAGCCGTCGACGCGTTTTAGAGCGTGTCCTCGCGAACGCACGCACCAATGTGTATAATACAGGTATGTGTACTTAACACCTCTCCAATGAGAGAAAGAGCACCGGCAGCAGCAGAAACGCATGCTCTTGCGTAATATTCAATATTCCCCGCGTCGAGGGAGAAGCGTCGAATGAAGCTGTACCGGCATCACACGTGAAAAAGTTCTAATTGAATTTCGCCCCGGTCGTAAATTCCCGAACTCTCTTTCTCTCTCGTTTTCTATATGTACCTGGTGTGCTTATTGCGAGCGCGCGAAGAGGATCGACAAAAAAAAAAAAAAAAAAAAAAAAAAAAATCCATAGTACACCTGACAGTTAAAAAGGCCCATTTAGCGAGAGATGGAGATAAAGCCGAGCGATTAAAAAGGGTGGGGGAGGGGGACGAATTTACGTAAGCACGCGACTTTTGTCCGCCACACGCTCCGTATTACGATATGATGATCCATTCGCATTGGCTTGCGGATCTTTTGTTTTTTCCCCCCAACGTGAGCGCCTCTCAAAGGATATACATATCGCATCTCAATCGCTCCGAGGTAACGGGATTATGGTTTTTTTTTTTTTTTGTTTTCTCGATCGATATACAGCTGCCAATGCCACTGTAGCTGCGATCGAGATATTCATCCACTCCTTCTTTTTCGACAAATTGCGTGAACACAATAATTATCAGTTTGTGCGTTTGGGCCAACTATTTGTACGATCGGCCGGAATTGCGTATCCCTATATTCCTATATTATATTCACGCTCGAGAGATCGAGGACATGGGGGTAAGCGAGTAAATTCGCAAACGGAGAGAAAAAAAAAAAAAAAAAAAAAAAAAAGAATTTGAATGAATAAATCGTAGAGTGACGCGACTCGTGTGGGTTTTCTTTCGTTATGTAACCAACCATTAGAAACTTTCGAGATTTATCATGCATCTCTTCTTTTTTTCTCCTTTCATGTCTATATCAAAACTCGATTTGTAGCTATTATGGCTTCGGTAATGCAAGTACTTATCCAAGCAATTTCAATTTATTACAATATCCCCACAAAGTAGAATTTACGTGCGTATCTGATGATTGAGAACTAAGTTGATTAAATCCTGCAATATATGAAAACTGCTTTGTACGTTACCTAGCAACGTGCATAAGCAACTTCATTATTCGTGAGCACAAAGTAATGGTTGAAAATATATTTACAAGCTACGTCTGTCAAACGTGTTAACATGAATTTTGAAATGTTATCATGGTCCTCGTATGAAGAAAGAAAAGCGGTACTTGCACCTGGAATTAATTAAAACATGTTCGTGACAAAGGAGCGTAAATATTCTAATACAAAATTACTTTCAGACTCCCATTACGATCAAGTGCACGGGTCTCGTTGAGGAAGGTTATACTAAAGTACAGCATGCATAATAAACACTTGTTGAAACGAGCGAGGAAACGAGTGTCGTGACAGGAAATACAATTTTCATTTTCCACACTTACTTTTTCTCCTTAAGCAGCGTATTAATTTGTCACGATTTTACGAAACGAAGAAAGGAAAAAACACCCAGTTAGCACCTGTTTTTTAAGTTAACATATTGACAGCAGTTGGTTCTCAAATCGTCGAAGATTAAACTGGTTTCGACATGTATTTATTCTTTAATTAATCACACAATAGATTCTGTAGTATGGGTTAACTATGATGGGTGTATGCTTTTTTGGTACCTGCTTTACTGTTAGTAATCACTAGAATGACAATTAAGTAACGAATTTAAATTTACAGCGAAAGTTTCATAGCTCTCCCGATATTATATTTTCAATTATAGTCATCTAATTAATTTATCAAATATTAAAAAATTCAGCAGTTTGAAGATGTTATATCAACTGTTGTTACACGGAAAAAACAATGGAACTACTGATTATTACAAAATAGAATAGCCACTATTTCCTTTTTATATAGTTAACCAATAACACAAGTACTTAATAGCCAAATCATTTGATTCTGCGACTATTGGATAAAATCAATTTTGATTTCGGAGTGTAAATTTCAATCTCTCGCGACAATTACCGCAAAGCATTACCATTATTCATATTATACGTACTTAGAAGTATCGAATGAAATCTCGCTACAAGCATTAATGGCCCTGTTTCGTTCGGAGTCAAAGATTAATGAGTCAAATCATTGTTGTCGGGCAATCAGACGTGCGGCAATAATCAACTATGCCACGGCATGTGGATATATTTATACGATAGATACACGTACAGTATAGTACAACATAACAAATATATATCAACTCACGCCTCGGCTCGGCTTACGGATTCAAATAGAGTACGAACGATTACACTGTTTGGCAAAACGGTACCAAATATTTTAGAATCACTAACGAGATATTATTATTTTTTTTTTTTAACTTTCATGTAACATACAAATACCGGCCATCAATCATCCACTGCGGAGATGTTTGATATAATAAATCTGATTGTAGATACTACCTCGAATATTACAGTGGTGGTGATCGTAGCTCGGATTGTATAGTGCGGGTACTAATCGAATTTTGAAACAGTTTTTGAAAAACAGTCTACTACCTCGACAACAGAATGGTATATTATAAGTTTAAGAGTTTTGTATGAAAGGTGATAGTTCCTGCGCGAGCGAGCGCGTGATTTGAACGTGTCGTAATTGAGAGCTGTGCATGTAATGTGTTGGGGGATGGTGTAAGTATATATAGTTCCTACATGCAGCTTGGCTTGGTGCACGAACTTGGCCATTGCCGGTATAAGTGCACTGTGTACTAGTACTATACATCTGTAAATACGCGGAGGAGGAGGAGGAGAAAAGCAGAAAGAAAAGAGAGTGAGAGTATGGGCTTTGTTGTGTGTATTACAATGTATCTGTGACCATGTACTTAGTCTCGGAGAGGCGAGAGACGTGCGAGGCAACAGTTACCTTCACGCCCGCTTAATTAAAATGTTTGTTTCGCAAAACTATTGCGCGAGTAAACTGAAAAGATAAAAGATTTAAAAAAAAGAGAGAGAGAAAAAAAGTGTACAAGTAGCATTGAGAAAGGGACATTATTGCAGCGCGTAAATTGTCGAGAGATTGCGACATGGTGTGACAAAAAAAAGGTGTCCTCGAAACGGACGCACATTATTGCGAGACGATGAAATAACGCAAGTGAAATCACACGGTTTTTTTGTCGTCCAGTTTTGCAAATGCGATTCGTTGAAGTTGGCATATTTGAGTGATTGAAGATATTAACCCCACTTATTAAAAAGTACAAAAATCCACCCGTATACTCTAGGCTCTGTATTGTAGAAAAACTGAACGAGAACGAGAGATTTTCTGGTTAAAACAAAAACAAAAAAAAAACGTTATTTTAACTTTCTCGAGCATTAGTAACGATATTGGCGTTGAGAAGACAAGTTCACACAGTTATAGGCTACAAAGGAACGCAACCCAGGGCGCTTACTGGCATACATTGATAGAACAAAGATTAATAAGAAAAACGCCCATAACCAGGTGGCACGGAGGGCTTGTTGAAGGGGTAAACGCAAATTTTGTAAATTAGCAGACACCCCCGTAGATATTCGTAGTCGTGTTATCCGTCGTTTTGGAGCAAGTTCCACAACAATAAAGAAGTAAAAGAGAGTTAAGCAGACGAATCTTTAGTTGCATCTTCTACTTGTATATATTATGCGTATACACGTATAAGAAAAAGAGAGAGCCAAGCGCAGCCGTATGGTAAACCCCATTTTCGGGTTTCTCTTCTTCTCGCGTTCGCCACCGGCTTTAGCTACTTACTAACACCGTGCGCGCCCATCTCTCTCGGTTTCCACCTGCAGAGCAGTCCAGTCGCCGCTCGCCTTGACCAAACCCATGAGAGCCCATGCTGCTGTTGCAGAACCCAGCAAGAGAGCCGAGGGGAAAAGAGGCAGCGGTGGATAAGGCTATATCTCGTGAAGCCGCAAAAACTTTTCACAAAGTCGAGAGAAAGAACGCGGGCGTCCGACGGACGCGGCACAGAGAGCCGGCTGCTCCCCGGTAGGTAAGTATAATTATACGGAGGACCAGCAGTAGTTTGGGGGGGGGGGGAAGAAAGATCTCAAGCTTAAAGGATGTATAACCAATACGAGAAAGGAAAAGGGAAAACTTACCGAAAATTGAGTGCTCCTGCTGTTTCTGCCGCAGCTCCTTTACAGCCCAGACCGACACCCCCGTGGAGCAGTAGATCTCCTCCCAGCTCCTTCAAGGTTAATTTCCTCTCCCGAGCACTTTTTCTTTTTTCTCCTCTCTTCCAGTCGACGTCTATATCTATTCACTTTTGTTTCCTCTCTGCGGTTCAAAACAACACTCCACGATTAAACAAACTGCACTCTTTTACCGATGAACGAAGGGGTTGTTAGTTGCCCGTGTCATAGTTATACACTCTATTTTTTTTTTTTTTTTTTTTTTTCTTTAACACACGCGACGCGAATTACTTGTGCTCTTGTAACACGGCAAAGTGAAGAGAGTATAGAGACAGACGGGCAGACAGAGGGAGGGCAAATTTGCGAGAAACAGAGAGTTAGAGAAGAGGGTAGCAGCTCATAAGAGAAAGAGAGAGAGAGAGAGAGAGAGAGAGAACAGCGAGGGGGTGAGTAGGGGGCGAGGGAGGACTCAAAAGTGTCGGAGTCGGAGCTGAGCGGAGTCGTCGTCGTCGTCGTTCCTCTTCGCCGAATTGTCGTCCAGCACGGCGACGATGAGGGTCGATAGAGCAGCCACTACCGTACCTTTTACTCCTCCAAGCGCCATTTTCGCGCTCAACGGCAAACACGTTTCACCATACATGCAGCTTTATTATTTAAGTACCGCACGTTCTTTTGCTCCGCCGTTGCTGTTATTGTTGTACAAAACGCGCGAGTTAACCACCGCACGTATGAAGGTATCGGTATACTCGAAATCCGCGAAAAGAATGCAGCTCCGGAAGGTATGCGGCACACCAACGCGCGCGATTTATCTGTGTATGTACCTGTGTGCGAGGGAGAGGTTGTTGCTGATGTTGCGGGAGGAGGGTTAGCAAAACTAGTGTATGTATATACGTATATCCGTCGGTATATATATATATATATCGTGTGTATCACACTTTTTTCACCATTCTTTTTTTTTTTTTTTTCTTCTTCTCCTTGCACCACCGATCATTCACCTCTCTCTGCTGCTTGTTGTATATCTATACAATACATGTATAATAAATACGTAAGGTACACCACCCACTATACACACTGTACACCCCACACAGACACTTGTGCCGGTCCGACTCCAGTTGTGTATACACTTGTATCAATTTAATTCTAGTCACTGCATTTCTCCCGCAAAGATACACACGTAGTTCGCAAAGTGGATACAGTACCCGACAATTGGACACTGGACCACCAGAGGTGGATGATAATTTCTCCGAGTGTGGGTAAACACGGCGGTGCACCCTCGCTTTAATCGAGAGAGCAATAAACTCGTGTAGCCATTCAACATATACTTATGTATCCAAACACACTGCAACACAAAACGCGGCGACAACAAACGCAGACAAAATTTACGCAGCCACGCACAACACCCGCACAGCCTCCACTCGTTCCAGCTGTGCTTGCGCGTCAGACACGAACTGAGGAAAGGAGTCGAGGCGCAGCGAGCGCCAACCATACACTCGCGGTCGTAGTGTTGCCGCCACCGCCGCTATTTCCCCTCTCTCTCTCTCTCCCGTGTGTATATATGTACTATATACATCAACACACTCTTCTTCTCTCTTTCTGTCTTTGTGTGCGCGTGTTGTTTCTCTCTCGCTCGCCCTCGCGGTGATCTCCCCCTGAACTTTCTATACCTATATACATTTGCTCCGAAGAGTCCCCCGAACACCGCTACTCGGCCGCCGTCTCTCCGTGCTCCGCACCACGACCCTTCCACGCTATAGCTGCAATCCTCCGTGTAGTACACACACACACGGGGTAACAACCGAATGTCCCTATTTCTTTATTTCCTATAAGAATATTTATGCAGCCCTTCGCATGCCGTTGCTCCGGAATGCATTGTCAAACTTTGCAGAAGCGCAAAATCGAATAAGTATAGCATCCGCAGCGAACTCGGTTATATATTTATAAGGGATGAGCCGTTGGTAAGTGCACATCGTAGGGAGAGACCGGTTGCTCGCTGCACTTACCTACGGAGTCCCATCGATTTTCGAGTCAACATGGCGTCGAGCCCGAGCCATATATATATGTATACACGAGTGGACGGCGGGGGTGCAGAGAGAACGAAACAGATAGCGCAGTGGAAAGTGGAAGAGATAGAGAGAGAGTGCATCGGCACTTTAATATATAT
>NW_019379587.1:2030927-2073789 GCF_000648655.2 Copidosoma floridanum
TATATATATATATTATAATGTAGCACCACTTGGATGACTCCGGTCGAGTCGTCGATTTTGCAACGATGATGACGCTCCGCGCTCGCGGTGAATGAGCCTTGTATTATATTCCCTTCGGTTATGCCGGCCCTTTAACGTCGCCCCCTCTTTCCATGTCCGTTCGTCCGTTTGCTTCTGCTTCGCCTCCTTCTCGAGAGTTGACCGAGAGGAGAGCGTAAAGGCAGGCGGAGATCGGTATAGGTATACATATATGATATGAGGCGTCCCTTCGACTCCGATCCTTCCTTGGCAATGGGTATATAACCTATACGTGTCCTCCTTCTTCCTCTTGCATGTATACATATATATCCACTGCTTCGTCGCCAGTCTTTCGGCAGGTGCTCCTCCTCGCTCGCGATACATCACATCGTTTACTCCGTGAACAATATTGTTACATTTGGTCGAAAGTTCGCGCATCTCTGATCACCTATATATTATGATGCACTGCATGCGCGGGCGACCGGGTCCCCGAGGCGATACGCGCGAAAAATACCGTTCGACGTCGCCGATATCTTTCACGCCGCTCTTTTCTCCCCTACCGATGCTTACCGATCTCGTGCGTCGCGTCGGTGTTCACCCAACGAAACAAACTCCGGCGCTTTTTGTCGCATAGCGCGTCTCACCACTTCATTTTTTAAACGTACTTTTATTTCCCCCCAATCGTACTTTGGCCGAGAACTGGGTTTTTCGTGTCGCAGCGGTGGAATCGGTAGTTATAAAATTGAGAAAAAAAAAAAAAAAAAAAAAGGTGTCCTCGTAAGTAGTTTGTGCAGAACAAAACGTTTGCATCGAGGTACCCAGCGATCGTACATCTCTCGTGTTCCGTGCATAGTTCACGAGTATACGGACGAACAGTCAATAGGAGGTATCGATCGGTTTCGTATTAATAAATCCGGGAGACCGCGCATCCATTACCCCGTCCCTCGACATCCAATTGCGTTTTAGTGTCAGCTCGCAAACTTGTGGGTCTTGTTCATTGTTCGTCGGTTGTACCTCCAAACATTTAATTGGATTTGCCCCCAAACAATAATACGTATTCCTATACACATGGATCCATCTTTTCCTTGCGGGCGTCATTCTGTTTTAACGACCAAGTATTATTTGTATATACCTCATACGTGCTCAAACGTCCCTTTGATGTATACATATATAAGAATTCTATAATCCGCAAGTTTACATTTTCCCCGTTTCGCGTATTGTATGCACACTGTACGTGCAATTTTAATTACCGCGTCCGTAGTAAATTTATCCCTCATTAAAACTGAGTACGTATTTCTGGCTTGTTTTTTCTCTCTTTGAAAAAAAAAAAAAAAAAAAAAAAAAAAAAAAAAAAAAAAAGAATCTCGACCTGCGGGTGCTCCATTAAAAAACAGTAGGTGTTACTTTTGATACCCGCGATGAAAGCGGCACTCGCTACGAGGAGACCGGCTGGGCATTCTTCTCGCAAAATACCTACTTAGCCGAACAGAAGGCCCCGCCGGGCTTGATAACGATCAGCGACCTGGATTTTCCGCGCTCGACCGCGCGAGAGAGCCACCCCCCGAAACTCGAACGCTTTTTCTTTCTCCTCCCCCCCCCTTTTTTTTTTTTATTTTGTTTGTTGGTAGAGAGCGGCGCTTGCGAGTTCAATGGAACAAAGCTCCGACTTTGAGCGCCGCGATTAATGATCAAAAAACGAAAAAAGTAAAAAGTGGAGGCACAAGAATTTTGTTACCGAAAGTAGAAGAACGCATCCTCGTACAGGCGCGTATACTTTCTACTGCAGGGCGTCAAAGTGTTCCGCGACGTATATACGCAAATACTACTCCACTCACCTATCCGGTAAACAACTGTATAATATATATACAACATATTATAGCTTTGTCGAGTGTTTCCCCCTTTCGCGGAGTAGTTGTCGTATTTGTAACGAGTTTATCGATGATCCTCGGCGTTCGTTACTCCGTTTCTTTAAACAACGGGCCAAACGAGGGTGTCGCGGAAAGCCGAACTTTTGCACAAACAGCGCATAATATACACCCGTACGCGTATGGTCTCCCCTTGGCCCCCCTTTCGGGAGGGGGGCTATCGCATTTCTTATACACGACTCGAGCAGCGTATGGAGGGTTTCTGATTGCAGCGCATCCGAATAAATTCACGCGCCAGTTCCACATAACGAGAGCTGGAAACTCGAGATTCCTCTCTCTTTCTCCGGTGCTGTGGCTGAAGCGCGCGCGATGCCGAAGAAAAAAAAAAAAAAAAAAAAAGTAGGTGTATATATACTGCGGGGGACGAACCGACCATCAGCCGCGAATTCTTACGCGTCTTCCTCGGTGTGGGCAAGTTCGTGTGTCCTCGTCCTCCTCCTTTGACGGAAACGACGCAAGTACGGATGGATGGACGTACACGTGTACACGCGAGACGCGATTTCGTCCCTCGATCTCGGATTCTTGGAAACCGGACGCGGGTGCACGTATATGACACCAAAGTACCTATATATGTGTATATATCACGGTATACGTGTGCGCGCCGTGATCGCGTACGAGTCGTTTTCAGCCCCGGACGATTGAAGGAGGCGAAAAGTGGCGCGGAGAAACGACTGCCTTCTTGTATTGCTCGTAACCTTTTGATCTGGACGCGCGCGTCCCTCTACTCCGTCCAGTGTGTGACGATGCGAGGTTTTGGGGGGTAATCGAGCAAACGATACACCCCCGCCTTCGATAGGTAGACCGTAGGTATAGGAGACCCTCGAGACGTTTCCGCGTGAGATCACACCTTTTCGGGCGCGTGTAAGGGCCGGAGACCAGTTTTGGCTCGAGCGACACCGGTGATGGTCGTCAGAGATGACTTTTTTTTTCTTTTTTCTTTTTTTTTTTTTTTTTTCAGAATTTAACGGCATCGATGACTTGTCATATACGTTGTGCATACACATATGAATACTTTGGGCTGTTCTTGCCCATCGCGAATCACGATGATCAGTAATTCGCTTAAAAATTTCGTTATTATTTAATGAGGCCTAAGTAGCCGTAACCCCTTGGATGCATCATCATTAGCATTAAACTTTTTGTCGGGTTATAGGTGCTCTCCAGCTGAGGCCAGCGGAGACCCCGCACTTGTGGCTAAGTGTATTACATGTTGCACGTAAATGCACTTGTGTATATATTATACTTACTCCCATTCCTCCCCAAGGACCAACGGAGAAGACCAATTTTGTGATTAATCCTATAACGTGTGAGCTGATCAGAGGGGCCGCATGTTTGTACATATTTATACACTATACGTGCGGTATACAAAATATTACAACCTTAAGTATAATATAATATATGCGTGGACGCGAAAATTGGGTGTTATAAATGTTTGAAGCGTATGGCGGGTTTAATCCAAAAAATATAGTCTGTGCGAAACATTACCCATATCGACACGTTAATCAACATTAGAGTTTGCGAGTGTAACTTGTTACGAATTTTTTCTTCAGTTAACATCATAGTTAAAAATGTTGTGATTCGGTTGTGTGTATTGATGTATACGAGCGTTGGTACATACCGAATGGTGAAAAGAAAAAATTAATTTTCACCATAGAAGCTAGGACTAAAATTTAGTTGTTGGTTCTACGAAGACTTAATATAATCCTATGTGTACGTAATATACCTGCTACTGTCCAAGTTAAGATTTTACCATGTAAGTTATTTGCTTACTTTTGTAAGCCATAGTTGTAATAACGTATTACTTGAGGCCCCAGTTACAACTCGACGATAGTTAACGAATAAAATGCCACGAAACTGCATTCATAAGACACGATTATAAATACTGTTATTTTTTTTTTATTAATGGAAATTTAAAACGTAAATTTGGCCTATTGCGGTCGAGGTACCCAGCGATCGTACATCTCTCGTGTTATAAAATACAATTAAAAAATATTGACCCAACAATTTTTAATGAAAATCACTTTTAAAATCGATCAGAGCTTGTTAAAAAAGAAAAAAAAAAATTTATTTTTCAAGTACAGCGCAGCCAGCGGCGTTTAGTACCATAAAATAAATAACCAATTTTATTTTCCACAAAATGTATATATTTTATTAAAACTCCGGCTCGAAAGATTTTAATCAGTTTCGGAAAAATCGCTCGCCGCGCGTAAAATTTAAATACACCCAACATATTTCAGGACACACCCGACAATCAATTTTATGAACAAAATGTGTGTATTTTTTTTTTGTTTTTTTTTTCGTCGTACTGCAGATGGAATACCGATAATTTGGTAAATGAAGCCGTTGTCAATTAAGTTGCGTTAGTTGTGTAATCTGCTATACGTACAAGGTACCAAGAGTAAAAAGGACTTAATTAAAACGAGGAAAAATTTTTCTCTGAAAAGGAAGAAAAAAAAAAAGAAAACATATTGATGAGCCTTTTCCCAAAAGTTGCGATACTGCAGTGGTGTATAAACGGTCATTTTCGTTATACAGTTGACACAGTCGATTGGTTCAACCAATTTCCTCGATGCACCTAAAACAAAGACAACCGTATATATTTATCTGACTCGTACAACATACACGCAGTACTTAATTTTCATGGTAAAATCGTTCAGTTGATAATGCATTTTCTCGCGTAGACACGTAAGATATACATGCCCGCATTATCCCCTCGATACAGTATAATAATACACGTTAATCTATCGTTTAGGGTAAATACAATACGCGTCACTTGAAAAGTTTCACTTTCACGGCCACAACGAGAACTATAGATGATTAAAAGTAAAACAAGTTGATTCGGACCGTGTATAGTGTGCGATCGACCCCATCACTCAATATATAAGAGATCTATAACGAGCCATGAGTACATGAGGCACGAGCATGGAGAGAAAAAAAAAAAAAAGACTGAGGCATGATTTTTCTCTCTATTCTTATTTTCCCGTTTGCCCCGAGCCTGTTTTCGTCTTTTCTCGAGTATCATCATTGTCGTGCCGAAGAGCCCCGATGAGCCGGGCAACCAAGTGGCACAGGACACGTATACCCGCATAGCAATAATATCTTTCGACTTTTCAGCTCGGCAGGATCTTTTTGTTTCCCCCCCCCCCCCCGAGCCTTTTTTATCAGCACGAGATCACTTTAGCGATGACCCGCCGTACCTACGTTCAATTAATTGGCGAGTGCATGTCTCTTGTTTACTCCCTGCTCGGCTGGCAAGTAGATGGTCACGTGAATTTAAGTGCGCGCCTTATTCGATCACTGCGAGCACGGTGAGTCTTTTTTTTTTTTTTTTTTTTCCTCTCAGCACCGACGAGTCCATTGAGCAGCAAATGTTTAGAGAAATCTATTTGGATGGTTGTAGCCAACTGTTTGACCATTGCACGTCTCTCGTGACGTTCATCAATACACATTAGGTATGAAAGTCGGAAATTTGTACATAGGGCTGTGTTCGCATAAGGCTCCGTTATTTAAGTCAGTTTAAGGTCGAGTGATCATTTGTCATGAGCGCGAGTGAGACGCGGACCGGATTTGAATTTCCGCCACGTCTCTCGCGGATAATGCAACAGATGAAGTTAAAGCCGCGGGTTTATGCACTCGGTATTACTTCTAAACACACGGCAAAAGGGGAGGAAGACGCGCGCGCCTCTTAATTAGGGGGGACGATCGTTTATCCAAACGAGATGACAAATAAAATTTTAATCGCACGGCTCTTACGAGCGTAATGTATACTCCTCGGACTCCGCGATGGGCGAAGCGTTTCGTTAATAATGTGCTTGTTAACTTTTCGAGTGAGACGAATAAGGTATAGCGTGTATGTATACGTGTAATATGCAGCGTGCATAGCTCAAGCTCAGTCATGAGTGTATATGTAGGTACCACCGGTTGGTTGTATCGTAATGTGTGCTCTCGATAATTGCGATCTTATTTAAATTCCGGTGACGTACGTGTATGTGTTTGGCCCCACCAGCGCCGCACCTGCATAAAACCCGTTGATTATTCGTCTAATTATCAAAATTACCCGCTCATAGATTCCGGGGATAGATAACTTTTATTTTTTATCGTCACGGTGTACCATATACAAACATATATGTATATATATATATATCCCGGCAGCTGCGCTGTAGGGTTTCTCGTTTGCCGTGTTTTTTTTCTTTTCTTTTTGACTTGGCTTTCGTGTCGCTCATTGAATATTATTACTATCACTGCTGTGGGTAATTTCATTAAATGTGGTACAATAACGTATAAGTTGACGTGCGCGCGCGCGGACACTCGGATGGAGATTTTTTTTTTTTCGATTACATAACGTTCAAATATATATATATATATATATATATATATATACATGCGTATATTATTGGTTGAGTTGTTTATTACACTAGTCTCACGGAATTGGTTATATGTACCAAGAGTTATGGCGATGAAATGTAATGGGGCGGCGTACACGTTGGATGAAAAAAAAATAGATGAATTTTTTTGACAACATGTTTAATATGGGTACATATATACCTACACACGCAACTGTAAATAGTTTTCGTGTTGAATTATCATCATTATTTTTCTTACCATTAAGAAACAATTATATTCGATACATTTAACTTTTGCCCTTTGCGTTTCTTCCGCTCGTCAACGACCAAACGATGGAACAAACTGTAGAAACTCTCCTCGAGCGCGTTGCACTTGATATCTCTCGTTCGACCCGCGGCGACTGTCCCTCGGCCCATTACATACACCCGCAAAAGAGGTGGGGGGGTGGGGTCGGTAAAAAAAGCGACTGGCCGTTATTAATTCAAAAAATTGTCCTTCCTCGATTAGCCGCCCGGAGAGAGAAAGAAGAGAGCCAGCGGGGGCCAAAAGATCTCGTTTCCTGCACCCTTTCCACCCCATAATGTTCCGAGCGCACTATTATCACTTAACCGCTGTATAAACACAGAGCGCCCTGCAGGTAGCCGTTCTCGTAGTACTTGTATATACATACATATACACGTAGAATGAACCACCGACGACCGCAAGCCGATGACCTCCTCCCCTTCCTAATCGACAAATAATTGCGCCGAATTTTCGAAAGCGGCAAGGACGCGGCGCGGCTGCGGTGGCTCTCCGAAAATTCGAGGAGGGCCGGGAGGGAGGCCTCATTTGGGGAGATGAGCAAAAAAAAAAAAAAAAAAAAAAAAAAAAAAAGGCAAACGGACCAAGGACGAAGAAAGGAAGAACACAATGGCTTGAGCGCCGTCGGGCATCGCGGCTCCCAAGCGCACGCAATGTCACTTTTTACGATGTTACCTATACAAGCTCATCAGGTGTGCCAACATATGTATATTATTCATATAAAGTTCACCTACGCGTGTACTTACCACAAAAGAGTGCCTCTCCACAATTTTTACACGTGGCGCGACCTTCTCCGAAGTTCTCATGCTAATAACACTCGCGCTTGGCCATTCCGTTGTTCGTTAGCGATGATTATATTGCAATGCTTTCGGCGTCGAGCTGTTACCGTTTTTTCTCTTTGAAGTGTGAACGACAGACTTTTTTTTTTTTTTTTTTTTTTTTTTCATCCTTCGTTGAGCAAACACGCATGTGTATATAAATATATATCGTATGCGTGTACAATATGCGCTACTTTTCGCGCGTCGGCGAAACGCGAAAAGCCGAGCGACGGCACACAGGTAGCGACGCCAATTATCGGGACGCGTGTGTGTGTTGAAATAATAATCTTCTCTAGCGGGTGAATTCAATTAGAGTTGGTAGTCGGGGATGCGTTTGGTTGTTCTTCGAATCCTGTACCGCGATGTGTTCAGCTGTAAGTGCCTATAATTGCCACCGGCAAGCCTTTGCTGCTCATAATTTTTGTACTATTTGTTGTTGTTTGCAATGATAGTCTTTTCATCTTTCAACTGGTGTGTATCCATAAACAACAAGTGGTAACAATAGCGATGAATTTTATTGTTCGGATAGTTAATATTATGGCATCACCGTTGAGAAAGTGTCACTTGCTATGTCGGTTTTTGTATATATAGCCACGCGCGCGCGCGTGATGCTCATCGAGTTGTGCAATCCTTTAATAGTGTCATTTTCAACGAGCTCATCTGAAATTTGGTTGAATGTTGTACAGTAGATATTGTAGAGCAATAAAATAGAAACGCTAAAGTTGGATGCTCGATTTTATGGCGTCTGAAAGGAGATTCATTGTTTTTGTTGCAAAATTATTATTTTATTATTATTACCATTTATGTAGTGTCTCGTTCAATCAAATCTTTGTATTGGTAGATCGATAGGTCAGAAAATTACAAGGTTTTGTTGCAATCAGTTTAATTCATATTTTGTACATCTACATGATACGACTCGCATCGTTACGCCGAACGTTATTTCGCGACGTTTTTAAAATATTGCATTCTTCAATCGGCTAATGGTAGATAATAACTATAACGCTTATACCCAATATGAAATATTCTGATATTTTTTTAACATTTACAGGTTTACGTTACGAGGCAAACCAACGAAAGTTGAACGACGTAGTATTAATTCACTCGCAGATTGACGCTCCTACTTTTTACATTATTGTTCTAGTACTTAGACCAACGGCCGAAAAAGTCGGTGGTTTGAAAATGCACTCTCGGCAAAAAACTGGGACGTCCAATTATATTCCGCTGTGAAACGGAGTACCCTCGGTGCGGAGTAACTTTATACGAAGACCCGGGAAACTTTTTTTTTTTTTACCTATTCAAAAAATGGGAGAAATCGCAAGAGACGCCACGAGGATGCCCCGAAATAACGATAGTACAGAGTTTTTATTTTTAAGTAATTTATTGGATAAAGAGGGAAAAATATCAAGATGGTAAATCAAATCGAGTCTACTTTTCGCTACATTTAACTCCTGTACATATGATTTCCAAGCGATAACTCGAGAAAGTTTTTCCTCGATGAAATAAAAAAAAAGGGGGGGGCGAGAACGCGTAATTACGTAATGAAAATAACAAAGAAAAAAAAACAACGAGGCGAATCCGGCGAATAAGACGGTTGAAAACCGACAGGTCCAGCTCCCTCTCTCTCTCTCTCTCTGGGGCTTTCCAAACAAACAACCGCACGCCGTGTGCAATAACAGCCGCCACAGCTCTTCACGCTTAAATGCACACCTTTTTTTTTTTTTTTTTTTTTTGGCATGTAAAGGTGAAAATTTCAAAATCACACAAATCCGCGGGTCGACCAATGACAAGTGAAAACCGCAAACCGTCATCTCCGAAATAACACAATATCGCTTTCGCATTTGCAATAACCGATGCAAGTGTATATTATATAGGTATATAATACTCAGTACAGCTCCGTTGTGGAGTAGGTGTAAATGATATGAGCCCCGAAGAAAATTAAACGCCTCGACGAGCATCGAGGCACCTCATTCGCCGCAACATCATCCGCCAATATGAAGAAAACCTTGTCTTTCTTTGGCGACAGCAAGTATATATTATACATATAGCCGCAACGTCACGATTCATATATGTTTCATTCGTCATGCCACCAGATTTCCCTCTTCGTATATACGTATACATTATGTACGTGACAAGTACAGTCGGGCGCTGTACTTTTCTCTCTGGTAGGTACATATTAGCAGCCACTCGTACGGAGGAGTCCTTCCAATTGATCGACGAACGCGACGAATCGACACCATCACACATTGGCTCTGCTCGAGCTTATACTTGTTCCCTTAGAGTATTGGATCGATGGAGTGGGTAATAAGCATATACTCAATAGTCATCGAACGGGGAGCTTTCTTGCTTATACGACTTCATAATGTATAACGAGGACAAAAAAGCACAGATGATGAAAAAAAAAAAAAAAAAAAAATATGTACGTTAATCGGTGCAAGCACTTTATGTAAATTTCAGTGATGATTGATTATTATTTGTTAAGAGTTTGCAGACGATGCCCAGTGTCGATTGTATACATAAATTGATAATTTATATGCATAATATTCAAACCTGACCCAGTCCCTATACCAAGCCATCGAGACGTTGCTAAAAATAAAAACTATGAAGAAATAATTCAACGTCCTTTTCCTCGACTAATCGACTAATTTAATATTATCTCTTGGTTGCAGTCGTAGATGACATTTATCAAATAATCAATGGAGGTGCAGAGTACGAAAAACAGAAATTAATATTTTAAAATTTGTTAATTATTCGAGGCTCGCGTTAGTCATAACATTTTTGATATCCCTTATTCGAGCTATTTTTTTTGCTTGAGCATTTCCCTGTCAACTGAATAAGTCTCCAGTTTTATTTCCGTATATTTGCGACATTTCACCGCGGTGGTTGTCATCAGGCTAAAATTACACGCAACCACCATCAGCGAAACGTCGCAACCGTTATACACCTTTTCAAAAGCAATAAAATACCAAATAAATTATTTTCAAATTTGCACCCAACTTGTTCTTTTCTGTATTTATTGTTCACGATGTAGGGCACTTGTGCAATAATTATTCTAGTGTTGGCCAACTCGGCTTATTTTTTACAAGTAAGTATGTTATTAAAAAACTAGCAAAACCATGCAAAAAGTTTGCATAAATGTACGCACGAGAAAACAAAGCTCTGAAATCTCCCACGACGATACACCGAACTCGACTGCTCTCGCGCATCATCTGCAATTTTAGATGTCTCTCTTTCTCTAGCGTGAAGAATTTAATTCCATCTCCTTTTTGTCTTCTCGTTGAAATGCACTCCACACCTCCAGCGATTCCTTTTCCCCACATTTACATCTCTTGTTGCAGTCGTTCGCCGCTTTCCTCTCTCTCTCTCTTTTTTGTTCATGCAAATGCTGTGTAGCTATCATTTTTCTCGGTACTGCATAGTATATATTATACACGAGCCTTGTTGGTTTTCAAAGTGTCAAAAGGATACAAAAAAAATGTGCTTACATCTCTCGGTTTACATTAATGTTTCATTTTTTTCGCAGAATTTGATTACGTCAATTGAAATGCCGGCAATATTTTTTTCAACACAACCTTAGTGTAAGCAAGTAAAAAAAAAAAAAAAAATTATATTTATATATACCGATGTATTTTAAAGTGTACTAGTGCGTTACAAATGACTCCATCAAAGCTGGAAAACTCACATAAATAATGTACTTATTGGAACTAACTCTAGTTATTCGTTTTATAACGATTGCAACGTTACGAGATGGTGTTGATAAAATTACAACTTGCACGAAGAAAAATACTATAATGAGTATTGATTGATCGCCACGGCTGTGTATATGTATATTCCGATTGCCGCATGCTGTAATTGAAATTTCAATTAAAAAGTGTTTTTATTTGAATATTATTAAAAAGCATCAATGGAATTGAAAACCACGACCATACCAGCCGGTGAGAAAGACGTGGGCCGTGAAAACGCGTAAAAGAGAAGAGATCTTATCGAGATCGAGATGGCGCAGAAGAATTTCCAAGAATTTTCCAAAACAGGCGCAACGCCAGAGGTTTATTTACAAGTAATATTCCAGGCAGGAGGGTACGCGCAATGCGAGCGCATTAAAAATTCTAATCTCACAAGCGTTTGCCTTTCGAGAAGAAAGAAAGAAAGAAAAAAAAATAATAATAATAATATATAAGAAGCAGAGCCAGGGAGGGCACAAAGCGCGGTCTTGTCCCATCACATCGACAAACGACTTTATCATCGTACACGTGGGTAGACTGAGGATTTCGCTGAATATGGATTTTTTTCTTTCTCAAAGGGAACCCGAAACTTTCGTACCTCCGCTACATGTTAACGGGGCTCCGCTTCGCGCGCTTCAAGCTCTATATACCAAAGAAAATCACGGACGAAGGTTTTTTTTTTTTTTCTACCTTTAAGGAAAAATCATTTGCCCTTTCTTTTGTTGTTTCAAACGATATTTTTCTTTTTTTATAATAGTCACTTTTAGCTCAGAACACTTTGCTAATGAATATGTTTGACAGTGTAAACGCGTCATTTTAACAGCTGTAAGTATAACGTTAATAATTACGAAAAAAAAAAAAAAGTTGGGGGATTCTTTTTTTTTTCGTCATTTCTGGTATAACGCGTACCGTGTACTTTTATAGGCAATTTATTTAAGTGTTATCAATAAAACAAATTTGAAAGCACAGCACTACCGCGTGCATACGTTATATACGCGGGGAGAGAATAGTTTCGAATTAGCATACGAGTAGGTACGTGTGATTTAAACTGACAGGCGCGGACTTAAAAAATCCACGATTTCACAACTAAAGTTCACGTACGTTTACATGTGTATGTATATGACATGTACACATACAAGGTTGTGCCTTGTACGTACATACGTATATACACAATCAACGTTCATACGTAGGTACATTTCACTTTTGGAATGCCGGTCTGTGATGTGATAAAATCTATTAACACGTTCGCGCGCGTATATATATATATATATATATATGTGTATGCGCAACTCGAGAGAGATTATTTGTAAAAACAATTTTAAATAATGTTGCACGACGGTTGGACAATTAATAACGCTGTATACCGATCTTTCGTGCGTAACTCGATACTTATAGCCTAATATATTTATATGTTTATCAAAAATTTTAATGTTACGCTTAAAGTGCGTTAACATGCATCCATCGTCTTAATGTACCCAATATTACGTTAATGCTTCGGACTTTCGTAAATACATATAAAGTGTAGAAAATCTCTCTGTTTTTATGTAACGACACAAGACACGCCTGATTTATGATGGCACATTAGGATCGTAACGTAATATTTATACGCGTACATGTTACCTGTAATGTCTTTCAATTTATACAAAAGTTAAAATTTTCAAAGCGCACCAAATGTGCACGAGTCAACAAACCATCAACAGCCGATTTTTCAACTTGCGCAGTTGCTTGTAACAACGAAAAAAAAAAAAAAAAAAAAAAAAAAAAAAAAAGTAGTATCGATACATTTGATACACCCGAAATCAGTAATACGAGTCCGTGCCATCAGAAGCGTAAAGTTTACGCGCGCGGAGGGATAAAAACACCATTTTATACCTCCGCGTCTACTTCGAACAATAAAAACCGTCAATATTAATCTCGGCGTTCGCAAAGAGGTCGTAAAAAAGAATTTAGGCACCCAAAAATTGAATGAATTTTTTTGGCACGAGAGATAAACGACCCTGGCGGGTATTTGAAACGCGAATGCGGCGAGAGGGAAAAAGAAACCAAAGGCACAAGTGCTGCGGAGGAGCGAAATAATAAAAAAAAAAAAAAAGGATGCATCGCGAGGGGGTGGGGGGAGAAAAAGAACGGAGTTGCACACACGGTATGATTATATATATTCTTTGTTTCCGCGGTCTAATGGATTTGCATATCAAAAGGCGCAATTAATTCCACCACCCGGGAAGAAGATCTTTTTTGTTTTTCGGAAATCGAGCGAAAAAAGGAAGCGGTGCTAACGAATGCCGAGCTCAGTAACAATAACGCGGTGGTTTTCCCTTTTTTTTTCCACAACATCCATCCCTGAATCGGACAACGAAAGTCAAAATATCTCCTGGAGCCTAGTACAGATGGTATATATAAGGTATACATGTAAGTCACGTAAAAAAATACACGCCACGTATGTGCATACGACGTAGATATACATATCATGCGATAAGTAGACGGTGGGGTATAGGTACAGCAGCAGGTTAAACACAATATAATGATCCGCGAGACGGCATTCTTATATATATATATACCTGTATACTTATGTCTACTCTGATTCTAATCTAAACCTTTGGAAGTACACGAGCCATAGGGTATACGTATATACAATAGCGTTGTACATCCCGTGCGTGGGCTATATATACATGGGGCAACGTGTGATAGTGGTTGAATTCCAGATGAGAGGAGTACAAAGAAAAAATAAAGGGCAGAGAGGGGGAAAAAAAGGCGAGCGCGTCTCCGAGCGTGATCTCGGCGGTGCAAAAGAAAAACTGCAAAAAAAAAAAAAAAAAAAAAAAAAAAAAAAAAAAAAAAAAAACGAGAGGAGGTACGTACACGAGCAGGAGGCTAAATTGCCGTGGAACGAGTTCGCCTCGAAAAGCGACCAAAAGGCGCGTCGCGAATGCAAAACGATGAAGGTATAAGAGTGTACGTGTATAGGTACACCAATGTAGCAGCATGTATATATAAAGGAGGGACGATGAGCAGTTCCTCCTCGGCGCGGTTGGGCTTTCCGAAAATATATCGCGCCCTCCGCGCGTTGCACCCGTCAAACGCCGGAGTTTTTTCTCTCTCGTCTCTCATTTCGCCCGATTTCTTTATAACGATCCGCTCGTTTGATGCCCCCCCCCCCCCACCGAAAGTGTATATATAGGCGACACGGCAGCGAGGACGCCGGGAAGCTAATGGCCTCGTAATTGAATAAATGTCGGCGATTAGTCGGGCCCGACGCCACGAGACGGGGGCTATTAACAAAGTCGCGCGGGGCGCAAAACGGCTCGGTTAATCCCGCGGTCCTATCCAATTTAGCTTTAATCGGCACTGCCGTATAGCCACGAGAGCTGCTCCTCTCGTGTATTAAATATATAACACGCCGAGTTTTATATATACGTATAATAATATAATGTGTATTTTCCTGTCAGGCGTCCCATCCTCGCCGCCGATCGATCTGTCTCTCGTTATACGCGATGCGCCCCGGACCGCGAAAAGTCTCGTTAAATTATATAACGTGTTTATTCGTTGGTGATGGAATTATGTGGTTCCGCGATGATGGTGTTTATTTTAAACGGTGGCACAACCAAAGAGAGAGAGGGGGAGGAAAGACGTGTGGGTTGTTTAATCGAAACTTGCCGTAAATCGGTAGCCCGTAAGTGTATTATATGCACTATAATATTTTTTCAGATTTTATTTTGTGTTCTCTTTGATCCACGTGGAAATAAAATTGGGCCCGAGATGTCTCTGCACAAAAAAAGGGCCCCCCCCTCCCCCCATGTGTTATCAAACTGTCTATACGTTGGTGAGTTAAATTGGTAGCTTTTAAATGCTTTTGCATCTATAAAATTACATAGTCGCAAACTATTGACTTGTTTTCCTAAAAATATGATTGACCAGGGGAAATTCTGCTTCAGCTTGAGGTTTCCAAGTTTTCGTTCGAATGTCACCGGTACCTAAAATGGGGGATCTGTAAAAAATATTTCAACAAATGTCTAACTTGTTTCAACGTTTCCAGTTGTGATTTCCCGACCAACTGGAGTATATGTTTTACTGACATATTCTGGGTCTTGATTAACTAACAATAGGTTAGAGTAACAACTAAAACACGTGCACGTGATAGTAATTGTACGGATCACCTACTTACTAAGAAGGAACGCTTACCGATCATTTCGCCAACTCAGGTGAAAATTGATTGTGTAAAAATACTCACAAAATTATTTATTCGATATCAGTGGATGTTTATTTTTTGATCCCTTTACATAAAATCTTTTTCGTTTATCGATTATTAAAAGCTCGTGAAATATTGAATGTCGTATCGAATATCACGTTCATTGCATTTTTATAGCGAACCGCGAATAGAACGACGAACGCGGCGAGTAGTCGAGAATATATATATATATACGCGTTAATGAACGTACTTAACGTATATATGCATGGAGCACACGCGAAAAGACACGATATTATTTTTCTTTTAGGTAGTATCACGCACGCTTTAGTTGGTTTAAAGATTTCAAAATTTTATTTACAAGTTCTAACGGCACTTTTTGCTAGTCGTCTCATTTTTTTGGATAGTACAAAGGAAGAGGAAATAGTAAAGATAATATGAACACGCAGTATAAATGAAAAATACATCAAATCGTATCACATTAGCTCTTTGTAGTTACGTTTTAAGAAGTTATGCTATTGGTGACAGATAAAGGTATTTTTAAGTTACCTCGTCTAACAACAGCCTTTAGTGCTCGTCAATGAGATCGGCGAAAAAAAAAAATAATAAATCAATAAATAAAATAAAAAATAAAGAAGGAAAAACAAATAGAAGTTTTGATGTTGTTACTAGTAGTGAAAAGCAATAAAACTACACAAGTACTCGTTAATGCCTCAGCTACTGCGCGTTAAGATCAAAGAAGGTTATTTAGAATTGTAATGAAAACGTACAACTATAAAAAAATTACGTCAATATACAGTTTAAAAATTTTTTTTACATGTCAAATCATTAACATGTGAACCGAATATTTTTATTAACCCTTCCACCTTCATGTTTGTACACGTATATACTACGGACTTATAGTGAATAATAACGATTTTACAGAATAACCACCTTAACACAGTGATTTCATTAGTCAAAATTCTTCGCATGAAACAGCATCTAAGTAGAAATTTCTTCTAAAAAATTCATGTTGCCACACAGTTGTCATTGCATTTTTGACCAATAATATAATTATTTGTTTTAGTTTCAGTACCAGTATGAAATGCTTTAATTATTCAAGAACATAATTTTACAGTAAGAATGAAGTATGAGGAAGCTCTGTTATTACATGCACACACTGTACACTGTGCAAGTAAAATAAAAAAACTTCCATGTATACAGTTGACCGCTACTGACAAAAAAATATTTGTCTATTAACGACGTAGAGTTTCATATAAAAAAAAATAACACAAGATAAAAAGTAAAGATCAACGGTGTCATTGGTACACATGTAGTACCATACGCCTCGAAAATTTATGGCCCCACTACAAAAATCACTAAACAATATCGACCACATTATTTGTGAGATTTGCTCAAAAAGTTTATGAAGGGAAATGTGAGGTCTTGGCAGTTATAATTAAAAGCAATATTATTCTGTTTTCTGAAGTTATTCTGACTAGAGGAAGATCCCAGATGACTCTATAGCCAATTGAACAATCGTTAACTCATTATATATCAAACAATCTTGACATGTATATTATACCTTATGATAAAGGAATTTCATGCTTTTTCTTCTTATGATATCAGTTCATCCTTATTTGTGTTTAGCCTAAGCTGATTAATGATTAATAAAATCATTTAATGTTAAAATGATTCTTACTGTACCATAAGATGGACATTGAATCTTGTTCTCGAACGTTAATCAGGTAGATTTCAGTTCAACAGTTTTACTATTAAAATACATATATTTTTTCATGGTATAGCAATTATGTTTCTGACCACGAAATAATTGAAAACTACTGAAATCTAACTGATTTTGATTATCATTGTATGTTTGCGTGTTATGAAACAGAGACTTGGAAAATATCTTGAAGCAATTCTACTTTTGGTCTAAATGACGCTAGTTTCAGCGGAATTTTTCAGACTACAAATAGGTATTTCACAGCAATTCAAAGGAAACTAATTCAATAGTTATTGTGAGTATGAATGAATTTTTTCACAATACTCCCTCACACATATACATAAATATACACACATATGTGTGACACTAGTAACATTACTCATTAGGTCAGCTAGGGGTATCTTCACTCATTTACTTTCCTCTGGATTCCTTTTTGTTTTTTTTTCGTCGCTGAACCAGAAGAGGGCTGCTGCTTAGGGGTTATTTGACTTTTGTGTTTTTTACTGTCCACGTGCTGTGCAAACGATGACTCTGAGTTCAAAGACAAGTTACATGGTGCACAATAATATTGCCCTAAAAACGTTCAAACTCATTTTATGCATCATAAATACTTATTTCGGTACATAATTCATTTAAATACTTTACCTGATGGAGTACGATATATTGAATAATCTATGGGCGGTGGCACCAAGAAAACAGGATCTAGAAGCACATGAACAAAATTATTAAAAATATACGCAAGTCTATTGTCACTTGTTTGTGGTAGACACTAACCTGGTTGTGGCAGAGAAAGGCCGTGATGTTTTAGCATTTTCAAGTGCTTTGCACCACGTTTGTGCGTTTCCAGTTGATCTTGTCGGTTTACAGAAATATCACAGATTTCACAACGAAATGGAATTGGGTAAGCTACAAGTGCCGGTTTGTACTGTGGAATAGGTGGAACAGCTGCAGGGGGAATTTCGGGAGGTAGTGGTAATTGAGGGATAGGTACAGCTTCAGGTTGAGGCGGTGCAAAAGCCATTCCTATGCCATATCTTCCGGTGGGATCGATTGGATTTTTGTTTGATGTTGGTTTTTTAGGTCTGAAATGCATTGTTATATTTTTATTGTTAATCAAAAACATGACATGCAATATATAAAAAAGTACTTTTATCACTTACTTCGTTTTTGTGTGGCCATATACTGCTTTTAAGTGCTTTTTACCGGCATAATGCTGAGTTGCATCCGTCATGGATGTAAACCATATTTTGCAGATCTTTGAACGAAAGAACAATTAAATATTAATAATCACTATAGTTGCCTTTAAAATTGACCCAGCTTACCTCGCAATGTGAGTAAGAATCATTAGTTGTACTCGAAACTTGACCATCGTCTATTTTTATTTTTTTAGCACTTTGATTGAGGTACATGGAAACTTTTTTCTGATGTGGTTTGCCGCTATAATGTATAGCACTCTGACTTGTACTATTCATCTTTAAACAGCACAGTGAAATTAGTGTTGAATAAAAAAATCAAGTATGGCTAATGATTTTGCATAACTACTTACCACTGCATTACACAGATCACATTTGAGGGGTTTCATCAGGGCTGACAATTCTTTCTGAGCATTTGCAACTCTTTCTAAAATGTTTAATAGAAATAATCTGCCTGAATAAGAAAAACTTGCCCAATATTAACTCAAATTTCAAACAACGCTTATTGTACCTGCATCAGCTTGAGGATCAACAACTTCCAGTTTTCTTTTGACATATTTAACTTTGGGCTTCCCACTGCCATCTTTATCTGATGAAGCTCGTAGAGCAGCTTTATAAGCAGACTCGTACCACTGATTGTAAACTTCAGAATCTGTTTCATTGGGTACCCACCATGACTGATCATGCTGAGGAGGCAGGGGAGGAGTCACCATAGAAGGAAAATAAGCCTGTTTGGGAATAGGGTAAGCCACAAGGTTTGTCGGCTTAACAACATTGGGGGTGCTTGCTGGAGCTTTTTCAGGAACTGGTGCTGGATTATTATAAGAGATAATTGGGGGTGGAGGTACCGGGGGCAGTGGATCCTCTAGTCCTGAAATAAAGTACAGCATGTGTGTAACCTATAATTACGAGAACTACATATTTTTGGATGTTACAGAGCTAAAAATGATTTACCTGGTACATCAGGATTTTTTATTTTATCCAACACAGTTAATTTGGACATTGTTTCGATACACCGTTATCACTAGACTGGACTAATGTGATAGTAAAAATATTTCGAATCGCCGATTTGTTGGTTGTGTTTTTTGTTGTGGAAGTATGTACATATATACATACAGTGTGGGAAATATTTACACTTAAACCCACAAAATTATAAACAATTATACAATGAACTCAAGCTATCTTTGTAATAAATACTGATACGTGAAACCAAGGCAGTTTTATCTGGTATTTTAAATTACTATGTACATGCACTTTTTGAAATTAAAACTTTGTTTTCTACTCTTTTTAGTAATTCAATAGTTGCTTGGTTAATGCTTTATATGCAGGCACATACAAATACCTACAATTAAAGTATTTAATTTATATCATAACACACTTTACTTTATACTACATATATTTACTTTTTTGTGTACATAAAAACGATTAGATTTATTTATTAATATAGAATCGTATGAGTACGGAGTGCGGAAGCCACTGGAGCTGGATATTTAGAATCCGCTAGATGGCGCTGATCCTATATTTATTTTGTGAGTCAATGTGGATCCTGGCTGGGCCGCGTGGGACTCCGGTTTACCGTCGAAAAAACCATTTAAATATTCAAAATGTATAAACAAAAAGATATATATATACAACTACATACCACCGTTGCTGATTACTGTTCAATTTACTAAGTAATTTTTCAAGAGAACGATAGGAGATATATTCTAAAATAATACGCTAATGAGTGATTATTTCACTCTCCAAGAGTGGATTTTTTAATTTTGTTTTTGCGAGCAATAAAAATACACTCAGAGAGTGAAGAGAGCGCGCATCTCAACTCTACAATTTTGATACAGATCGAACGTGAAAAGGCGCCCTTACAAACATACAGCTGCTTTATTACTATGCAGAGTATTTTTTTGCCTGTCATCAAGCGCAAGCACACACAGTAGTGCATAATCATTCATATTTCGTATATTAAATCGAACGACATAATTCTCAGTGCAAAATGAATGCATTAAAGTCTTTCAGAGAAACTCTATCAACAGCAAAAAATATACTTATTTTGACAGGTAGTGGGATATCTGCGGAATCTGGTGTGCCGACTTTTCGTGGTACCGGTGGTTTTTGGCGAAAGTATCAAGCTCCGAGCTTAGCGACGCCGGAAGCTTTCGCGGCTAATCCATCATTGGTATGGGAGTTTTACGAATATCGAAGGACATTGGTTAGCAAAGTTCACCCCAACAAGGTAAACATTTCAAGTACACGTGTAAGTAGCTTTCAAATTTATGAATGAAATCGAGCAAGTTTACATTTTTAGGCTCATGAAGCAGTAGCCGAATTTCAAAGTAGATTGTCAAAAGAGGGTAGAAATGTTACAGTTGTAACTCAAAACATTGATGGCCTACATCAAAAAGCCGGTGCCAAAGACGTAGTAGAGCTTCACGGATCACTGTACAAAACGCGATGCACGAAATGTAAAACGATCACTTTTAACGACACGATTCCAATATGCCCTGCTTTAGAGGGAAAAATGTATGTATGTTGCATTTGGTGGAACTTATTTTTTATAATTTGTATATATTAACATATGGTAACACTTGTTTCTAGATCTCCAGATCCCAACTTTGTGTCATCAGACATTCCTATTGAAGATTTGCCAAGGTGCAACCAAGGCAATTGTCAAGCTCTCTTAAGGCCGGATATCATATGGTTTGGAGAGGGTCTTGATCCTGAGGTTCTCAACAAAGCAAGTGCGTTTATAGACAAAATACAAAAACTTTTATTAAATCACAATCGAATAACAATTGAATAAATATTTCAACCAAAATATTATCTGAAAAGGTCAAGCAGTAGAAACATGCGATGCTTGTTTAATAATAGGCACTTCTTCCATTGTCTATCCTGCAGCAATGTTTGCTCCTCAAGTCGCCAAAAGGGGTGTTTCAGTAGCAGAATTCAATGTGGAGTCTACTCCAGCCACAAGAAAATTTAAGTAAGATTTAAAGTGTTTAAGTTTTTTTTCACAACCAATAATTTTCTTCAATTGTTCGTCTAAAGACGTATAACAATTTTTTTTTTTTTTTTTATTCACATGTTAATAATTGACTTACAATATATATTATAGAAACGTATAAACTATAACTCAAAGGTACACGCTACTTTGAGCTCCTTCCTAAAGCTGTAACAGAATGAAAAAAATTAATGTTAAAAATCTTTAATATCCGTTTGACATTTGTAAAAATATTTTTAGGTACCACTTTGAGGGACCATGCACGATCACGGTACCTGAGGCATTGGCACCATAAATGAAATAAATGAATGATGAGTATTTTGATTGAGGGTGGGGAGGGGGTAAGGTTATAACAATAATAAAGAAAATGAAATATTTGAGCATTAAATGTTAATACCTTCCACAAGACACACTTGAACCTCTACTCCCAGCTGTTCCAAATACTGAAGCCACAATTTTTGCTTCTCAGATAGCGAATCCCCAGGTCCTTTAACTTCAATAATCTTACACTGTATTAAACATTAAAAAAGTTATTCAAAAGTTTTCAAGTTGAAAAAGAATGTATCAATAATGACCAGCAATGTTTTACCTTTGGTATAAGCTTGTTCCATACAATAAGATCTGGAAATCCAGACCTCCACAGTCTGTAGTTGGATACTAGTTTTTGACAAATACCTACTACGGCATTTATACCAAGGCACGTAACAACTTCCTGCGTTAGAAAATTAATTTAAAGAAAATAAAATTGTTGAAATAACTGGTATCAAATTTCAAACAATGGATACCTTAAACTGTTGGTCCGACTTGAATAATGTATTTGGCATTATGGTTCGGTACTGTATGTTGTTGGAATATTTTGTGTACATCCAATCAGCAAAAGTTTCTAAATCTAATGCTTTAATAAACTGAATTTTTTCTTCTATTTTTTCCTTTCTGTTATTGAAAAATTCAGCAGTAAAAAGATCTAAGGGTGCTTCTTGATAGGAAGATACAAAAACTCCGGGCACAGAAACATTGAATAATTCTTCCCAAAAGAATATTGTAAACAATGTAATTGGCAGAGAACCTTCGCAATGAAGTCCTTCGTGAAAATCTTCTTCACTAGTGTAATGTTGAAGGGCTACTACCTCTACCCTGCCATAATACTTGTCATGTCCATTTATTTTGATTGACCATGTAGTTTGACCAGTTGATTCAGCCCTGAACATAAATAATAAAAATTTCATTTTTTTTTTTTTCAAAAATGAGCTAGTAAGTTTTTAAGACATTACCTGTTTGCCATGATTGCAGTGACAGTCTTAGTGTTCACGGGTAGGGGAGTTAAGCCTTTTTTTGTCACTTCATCTAAAGTCATTTGAATTTTAACTTTGGTTTCTGCAGATATTCCAGTTTTTCGTCTCATTAGTTTTACCAGTCTACTTATTAATCCCGAAGCATCAACTTCTGTCAAAGTGTCTTGTTGTAAAGCGTGCAGAGTTAAAGCAGCACTGGTTTCCAAATCTTTTTTATGGTGCATCTCTATTAATGCTAATTCACTATACCACTTTCCACGACTACTTTGACAAAAGTGTTTATCATCTATTAAAGCTTGCAAAGCGTTCACAGCCTCGGGAATGGTCTCTGGATTTTTTTTGAAAGCATCAATGCTTCTGGACAAAACTTTCGTCCACTCGTATTCAGGTACGAATTTTCGCACATGCAGAGGGAGAGAATTTTTTACATAACTGTAAAATATTATGATTTATTACTTAAAAATGCATAAGAGGTCTAAAAATTTTCAAAAAATTTCTTACTTTTCTTGTCCTTCTTTCAAATTTTTAAGAGCTATGCGACCCAATTTTTTAACTATGTCCCATTCTTTGTTTTCAATAGCAGTGAGCACTTGTCTGTATGCATTTTTGCTTTCAACATATCTAAAAAAATAAATATGACTTTAAAGTCTTATTTGTTAAAAATTTATTTCACTTGAATGTAAAGAGTCATTTATCTTACCCTATTAAATGCGACCTGTTTTGAAATACAGGATAAGGATCTTTTTTTGGGACGTATGGGTATAGTATTTCTCCTTTATGAACAGTGGTCAACATCAGAAATAAATCTGCAATACTTTCTGTAGGATCTTGCATAGGATGTAAAAGAGTCATAACTCTATCAAACAAGTTGAAAATTTCTTGGGGCAACGTTACACACAGTTGCAGAACTGACAAGACTTCAGACCTTAGTATGGACTTGGGCGTTTTTGCTCCAAGGAAAAAAGATTTGGCAGAATTACCATATTTTTCAAGTCTATTAATCAGTACTGCTTTGTTACCACGATGATCAATTTTCAATTTCTGACACATATGTTTGACTTCATCTGCTTGTAGCATATTCAGTAGAATCGATACATCCATTGAATTTAAATCTAAACAATAAATCCAGTATGAGCATATAAATATTGGTAAGAAAAACTTGATTGTGTCATACCTGATGTGCAAAATCCCTTTTCTATCAACTCCTTGAAAAATGGAGTCAAATCGCTAGCAATTTCCAGGTACTTAATGTTGCTCGTCCTATGCCATCCTATTTTTCTTTTCAACAGTCTTACAAACAACGTTTGTGCTTCCAGGGACAATGTAAATAGTTGAAATATTTTATTAAGTTCATCTTTTAAAAAATAACCGCAATTCATAGGTTCAGAAAATACATCCATCACTATCATCAACAAATGATCTGCGTGCTTTTCACGAGGAAAAATAATATCTTTTAGCTCAAACTTTTGAGATGTTGGATCTATATTATCACTGTACACGAAACTAAAGTTTTTTTCCTCATATATTGATTCCAAATCGAATTCGTTCAAAGTAATACTACCCTGCCTGACAAGATTCAGATTTTCAACAGCTTGCTGCACAGTATCTATAATAACTCTATCTGCAAAAAATAATTTCCTTGGAGATATTGTTTTTGACGGAGATATCTTTTTTTGAGGTGTCATTTCTTTGGGTAGGAAATTTGATTTCTTTCCAGTAGAATTAAGTTTGTTTGGACTTGTCACTTTTAATGGGGTTTGATATCCATTCTTTCTAGGTGTTTCTGGACTTTCGGTCAATGACTGCATACATTTATTTGGCGATGAAAAACTTTTGTCATTAGTTGACATGCTTTTGCTAGGAGTCTGAAGACTGGTGTTCTGTGACTGAGGGCTTTTGTTGGGTGACATAGTACTTTGGCTCGAAATTGGACTTTCTCTAGTTGTTGCACGAACTTGACTTGATGTCAGATTGTTTACGTCTAACAGAGTGCTTTGATCAGAGGTTGATGTCAAATCAGTTGATGACAAAGTAGTTTTAGCCTTTTTGTGCAAACTTCCCAATTCCGAGGAATTTGTTCTTTTTTGATTGTTGGTACTCTCATTTTCAGTTATTGCGGAAGGCCGACATACTTTAATGATTTGGACCTCACTTTCAACAAAATTTAGCATTTTTGTTGGACGCATTCTTGATTTTCGCAAAGCAAACTTAAAAAAGTAAAAAGCTTGAAATATCTATTCAATCATAAGTGGATCAAATAAGCTAAAATTTTCGATACTTACGGGGTTACGGTGATAACTTCCTTTTCCGTTTCCACCTTCTTTTTCAACTAAGATTTCTTTTTGCGAAACCTTTTTATTGTATATTACTTTGTAGTACTTGTCTAATGTCGTTTGAGACGGCATTTTGAACGTTTTTACATTTTGTTTCATTGAAGAAACGCAATTTATGTACCTTATTACTTACCATGGGTTAAATTAAAATGGCTACATTTTTTATTTGCTTTTACATCTTAAAATACTGTTTTCGGGACTCAGCGATTTGCAGTAGAGACCGTAGGCTACGGTCCGTAGCACTTCAAGTTGTTACGGAAAGCGGGAAATCGGATATCGGAAATGCGGGAAACTCTATAATCGTATAACTCGTAAACTTATCTTAACTCTTGGTCCTTATTTGGACATCGGAGGAAATTGGACACTGCATAAATGAGAAATATACTTAACTCTCAAAATTAAAAAATGTGCACGCGTGCATATCCACACTCCACACACAAAAACAAACGTAGCCCAAAAATATCAACTAACCTGACCCTTGGAAATACTTGAGAGTGATACTATTGGGGCCTATTTGAAAATAAAAATTTGAAATTGACTTTTGATTAGCTAAAGTCGGTTCGTTTTTAAATTTAAATAGAACGACTTATGAAGACAATATTTTCATTGTCCACATTTCCTTTAGTCAACGAAACCATAATAAACAAATTTTCCAATTGACAAGATTAAGTGTTTTCAATTAATTGATTTACTTTTCCTACTCCATGAATAGAAAATAAAAATCATGTTGAATATAAATTGGAAATTTACGATATGAAATTAAAAATTGAAAAATTCTAGTAAATGTATCCATTTATTAGGTGCAATAAATTTATAATTGTATATGAATAAATAATATTATAAATGTGATTAAATAATAAATAAATGCTGAAGTGTAGGTATTTGGTAATGGTCAATAAATATAACAGCACTTTTCGTAACGTTTTGACTTTAATACGCGAGTATTTGACTTAAGATAAATGATAATCATTTGCAATTTACATCCTTACCACCGTTTACAAAATTTTGAGAGAACTCAGTCTTTGCAGTTGGAGGGAATCCCGACATTGATGCGTTGATGTTGGCTTTCTTTATCATTGATAGAACAACGTCGTTTCACTGCATAATAATATAAGTATGTATACATATGTAAATAAGGGAAAAATGGCGAATTGAAAAAATAAATATCCTTGTTTTGTTTGATCTTTTGTTTAATTTTATATAAAACTCTGTGTACCATTATTTTTTGTTGAATCATTTAACCAAATCAACAGGTATTTTCTTAGTTTTTTTCTTCTTCTTTGATTCAAATGAAAAACCGAACAAGCCTTTTTTCCTCATAGAGGTCTTGTCTTTACAGATTTGCTACACGAATTAAAAAAAAATATACAGAGTAAAGCTCAAGAAGAAAACTGTGCCCAAGTGTTAACTGGAAATGCAACTATTTAGCACATTTCTTGCATTGATAAGTTAAATTATCCCTTAAATAATTATTCATTCGTGAATTTTTTAAAAAATGTACAGTAGACTCGACACGTCTCTCGGTCAGCGAATCTGTAAAGATGCTGTTGCTAATGATGCTTAAGAAAGTATTTACAAAGTACATCAAAGAAACGCATGTGTAAAACTTGCTTCGCGCGATATAATGTACATCGTATGTAAGCGGAAATGATCTCGCTCTCGGACGAGATAACTCAAAATTCGACGAGTTTCTTAAATCCATTGATAAATTTTTGTTTGTTAAATTTAAGATGAAATTTCTTTCTTTGTAGTTTTTTTCCTTTAATCACACCTTTCTAAGATTGATTCGAAATATTGATGATTTTCATCTTATACATCGCTGTGCGCCTACCACAACAACATTAATTACATTTATTTGTTTTTAATTAATCATCTAAATGTAAGAGATACAGTAAGCGTAATTATCTTTATATATACAATTTAAGNCAGATAGTAGCAGCTTCGTTATATACGCAAAAGCGTATTTTCTTCAGTAATCCATATACTTGTTTTATTAAAAATTATTGGAATACTTTTTTCATATCATGAGTTAAAATAAAAATCTATCATTTACAATAGTAAAGACAAATCGTATAAAATTTATAAGACGTTTGTAGAACAAAAAGTATTATTAAGGGGGCAAGAATCAAAACTTATAATTGTTTTGAAATGTTTGATTTTCAAGATATAGATATTTAAAAAATCATTTGATAATTCTACATTAGGATTCTTGATGAAAACCATATCTACTGGCAATTTAATATTAAATGATTTGAAAATTTATTTGATTGTTTCAAGTAATCAGTAAATGAATAATCGTAAAAATTAACCTAAAATATAGAAGTTATGTTATACCATTTAGATAAAAAAGTCTGATTAACAGAAAAAAGAAAAATGTGAAGGGCGTTAACGGACCACATAAAGTACAAATTCACGTGAGCATAAAATCGTTTAGTTTTTAATTTGTGCTGCTAAAATTAATCAAGATTGGTTCATAACATAAAAAAATCTGATTCAAGTCGCATTGGATCTGAAACACGAGAGAATCCTTAACACATAATTTATTTTCTCTCACATACACACTGATCAACAAATATACGTCAACAGTTTACGCAAAGAAAATTTTAGTAACGAAGAAAAAAAAAGCAAAAGCGATTTATTTAAAAAAAGAGAGCTTCGCACCAGCCTATGACTTATTTCTTTGAATTTTTTTTTTTTCATCAAACTAGGAATGCAGAGTCTATATTTTAATTTTCAATTATTTCTCTCACACTTTTCCAGTAACCCTAAGAATTATTATTTCCTTTCATCATACACACGTGCACACTTTGCTCTCAGAACTGGCAATAGATTTCTATCAGCTGTAAAGGTTTAGGAACGTTACATAGAAGAACAATGCAGAGATTGAAGTCATTTTTTACTTAGAGTGTAACACTTTGAGAACTGAAAAATGACTATCAATTTGAACCAGGGTATGCTACTACTGTTCATTACGCATTGAAGTAACATTTAGATTTTTATTAACATCGCTGTCAGTCGTTTTGAGATAAAAGAAGTAAAATAGATTCTACTTGTGTACGTTATTTTCCAAAACGGCAATAATTGCTAGATTTCTATAGGATATCTAAGTTAGTAGCATTAAATATTAACATTAGGGGTTTGACGTTATTAACAAATTTTAGGAAACATTTCTAAATAAAAAGCTTTTTTTACCAAAGATTTAAAAAATGTCATCAGGTGTGTGATTCAAGGTTAAATCAAAGTTTAACCAGTATGTAATTAATATATAAATCATATATTTTGTTATATTTTAATATATATTTGAGTAAGTGAACCACAAATGAATCGCGAAGAATTAGATTGTTTTTAAGTACAGCGTTATACTGCTTTGCACATTTTTTTGATGACAATTTCAATATATTTTTGAAGTGGAAGAGATATGTGCAAAGCAATACATATTATCATTATTATTAATAGGAAATAAAAATAAATCCCGTCATTTTCTTTGGTTGAAACAGTGTACTTAAAAACCAAACATTATTCACACACACTGAGACATAAGTAATGTGTTTCTTCTACGTAACGTACACTGCTGACAAAGGCTGCTACTCAAAAAATGTAATACAAAAAAAGAAAAGGAAAGTGAATCTGTTGCACATTTTAAATCTTAAATTTTTTAAATACTGTTCAAGTTGAATAAAGGGAGTTGTATAGTGTATATGTGTGTTCCATCATTTTTTGCTTTATCTTGTTGTGAGCGCACTTCAATCTAGTTGTCATGAAACGGGTGTTAACATCACGCTGCTTATTATTTTTTTTTTTTTTACTCATTTTTTCTTCATTTAATATTTTCGTGCCCTGACCACACCACGATATTTATACTTATAAGTGTCACAACGAGTTGTAGAAACCTCGACTGTAACCATTGCCAATAAATTGTTGTAGATATAGATTATCGTGGCATGGTAAAAATGATTAACAAAGCCCCCAGTGACATGACAGCAACAGGGGTGCCGACAGCAGGCATCATGTCACTTCCATTGCAAGTGAATTTGTTTTGCTTGCTCTGACTAATTGCTGTTGTTGTGGCTTGCCATCGCAGGGCGAACTCTCAACTTCATCCACTTCCATTTCCAACTTTTCACTGTAATTATAACCAACAGTTTTGTTATTAAATTCTTATGGTATGTTGAAAAAATTGAAAAATTTTCAGTTTCACGCCATTATGTTTTCTACTAGGTAAGATTGCCGCGACAACTTTTTTTTGTTCAGTTGTTCACTCAACTCTAATATTTTGTCTTACTGGAGAGTTAAATCCAAACAATAGAGCAACACTTTATGGAATTCCCATGTAAGAGATGTATTTTTTTATTATTTTAGAGAGTTATTAACAATAACAATATGTTAAAAATTAGGTTAGTAACATAACCTCTTGAAGAAAATGATTNACACACTTTGTTGGCCCAGTTTTGGTGGACTCCAAACTGGTTAGTGAACAGAGGAGCAAACGCAGGTCTGGATGCCTTAAGTGCCGAAACTTCGGCGAGCAGTTGTCCACTGAAGTCTTGCGCTTGATACCTGGTGTTTAAAAAACATTTCGAGTGTGTTTTACAGTTGGTTTATATAAAAGATATCTCTTAAAAGTAATCGCGTACTTTATATTTTTTGATTCAAGGAATTTTACCGAATTGAATTGGACACATTGACTAATATTTGTATTTTTATTATTTTTTGTGACTAAATTGATTTTTACTTTCAGCGTATTCTATTGAAATACTATTTGATACCATTTACTTTACTTTAGAAGAAGTCTAATCTTAAGAATAACCAAAAATGAGTTGAAGCTGAAACGGCGAATAAAAAATCGATTTTCTCCTAAATTAAGAAATTAACCTAAATGACGAAAATCTTTACTGATCATAAAAGGATAGTTGTATAATATCTAAATCTTGTGAGACATTTTAGGGCATTATATCGAGTACAAAAGTCAGGCATTTTATTTGTAAAAATATAAATTTTTAGCATAGAACACGATATTGTGTTTTTATTTATAGTGATAGTATCAGATAGTAGCAGCTTCGTTATATACGCAAAAGCGTATTTTCTTCAGTAATCCATATACTTGTTTTATTAAAAATTATTGGAATACTTTTTTCATATCATGAGTTAAAATAAAAATCTATCATTTACAATAGTAAAGACAAATCGTATAAAATTTATAAGACGTTTGTAGAACAAAAAGTATTATTAAGGGGGCAAGAATCAAAACTTATAATTGTTTTGAAATGTTTGATTTTCAAGATATAGATATTTAAAAAATCATTTGATAATTCTACATTAGGATTCTTGATGAAAACCATATCTACTGGCAATTTAATTGTATACAATGGACATTCAATGTCCATCTTACATGAAGATACCATTATGTACATAACACAAACCACCTCAAAACTACATTATGATATAAAAGACGGCTAGTTTAAGAGAATTTTTTTTTTTTTAATGTATAACAAAAAAAAACTTTACCTATTACTATTAAGCGTAATTTCCCCGGACGTTGGGATTTGCTGAGTCTGATTTTGCTGAGTTTGCTGCTGCTGTCTGGCAAGATTGGCAAGCTTGAGACTTGGCAGCAAATTGGACGGGGTGAGCTTCTGCGATAAAAGTATCGTTGGTTGATTGTTTACCATATGAGTACTGTTCGGCAAACTCTTCGCATTTTGCACGGAATTAACAGGACCGTTTGGATGGCCATTACCACAGTTTGCGCCACTAGTACTAGTACAACTAGCACTAGTTACAGTTCCTGTCGCCGTACCAATGACTCTGACCCCCCCAGCGCCACTACTCCTGTTATTTGTCGGACTAGTCAGGGACTTGGACAGTATGGAGGCAGCAGTGCTGTTATTTAACAATTGTTTGTGAGATTTATCCTGGTTATTACTCGACTGAACCTCAACACTTAAACACTGCGTAGACACAGACGTGCTTGACACCATTGTTGACTGGCTGCTACTGCTGCTGCTACTGCTTGTCGTATTCGACGACATGGCATTCGAGCAACTTGACGTATTTACACTATTAGCACTATCACTGCACTGCGTCGTCGGTCGGATTTGTGGTACGAACACATTTCCGACCTCGGGTAGAACATGGACGCGAGAGCATCCTAGTTCTTCTGTCCGCCAATCACTATTGTCTGTTGTTGGCTCCACACTAATATCAGTAGGCAGAGCTAGGTCAAAGTCCGACACTCCATCTACAGAGAAGTAGTCCGTTATGTTGAATTCAGACGTGAAAGGTGGCTCATCGTCCATGCGATCTGTTTCAAAATCGACGCATATCGACGTTGCCTCTAGCGGGAAAGGATATGGAAGTGATTCTGGCTGCGATCTTGGCATCGATTCTTCCTCAGAATCACTCGAACTACTCTCTTCACTTGGGTTGTGTTCCGTAGGTGGCGGCGTCTTTGGTCGAAAGTGAAGCCTGTATAAATACAAGAGATTAATTTAAACGTAAAATCTGTAAATTAAAAGTCGCAATAAATCTATGATAATTAATCGCACCAATCGTGTTTAACTGCCGTTGGATCCGATGCATCACGTTTGGATTCGTGTATCGTAAAATCTAAAGAGGACCAGACATCGTCCATGTCGTTTGAATAACGATCCAATATGACCCTAAAACAAAGTTTTTTTTTTATTTTTTTTTTTAACCTCGATTAAACGATCAACCGATCATATGAACAATTTTTGTACCTGCCACCACGACCTATCCTCCGCCGAGCGTAACCAATACACCTTGGTGTAGGCTTACTAATGCTCGTGAGAGCAAACCTATATTTTTTATCTGCAAGACCTCCTTCTTCTTTAGAACACCAAGGCCAATTTCCAAACCCTCCTGATACAGGCTGCATAAATAAGTTTATTTGATGGATAAATAAATTAAATAATTTGCAAATACCTAAATCATACAAGTTCATTAAGTGTAGAGGAATATACGACTTACAGGTAAATAACTATTATATCTGTTTCGTCGAAAAGTGAATTGACCTTCATCTGCCGTGTCCTCGTCGTCGCGATCCGAAGGAAGAGAAGAAGACTGTGTATGAGACGGGAGCGGACCTTCTTCGTCCGAACTAGCGAGCGGGTCCAGCCCGCTTCCGAAGCCCATACGATTGCCTCGGCTTCCACCAGTTCCGATGCCCCCACGAATATTACCGTCATCCAATCCACCGCTCCTGATATCCGATTTATGTTTTCGTTTTTTATACTGTCTTTTTTCCTTCCTTGGTATAGAATCGTCCTGATCGCCAAAAAAAGTTGTTTTAAAAATACTCTGCTCCATCTTAACAATGCATAGACAGAGCGACTAGTTGGGTAAAAGCTTACTTTTCCACACACTTTGTTGGCCCAGTTTTGGTGGACTCCAAACTGGTTAGTGAACAGAGGAGCAAACGCAGGTCTGGATGCCTTAAGTGCCGAAACTTCGGCGAGCAGTTGTCCACTGAAGTCTTGCGCTTGATACCTGGTGTTTAAAAAACATTTCATAGTAAAGTAAAATAAGCCATGGTATACCCAACAAGACAATGATATTAAAATAAATATTTAATAAACATAAAACATAAAAAAGAGCCAATATCAAATAATAAAATAATAGTAGATGTAAATCCAACCTTTTTTCATAAATTTCGATAGTAACATTAAGATGATCACGTTTAAGATTTTCTCGCGTTTTGACCATGTCCAATAGTTCCACAGCTCTGAAAAGATCCCTTCGAAGCTTAAGCATCTTTTCGTAGCTTGCTTCGTCATTTTTACGATGTTTGCGCGTTTGCATTTTCTCTGTTCTTCTTCTAAATGCTAAATAAGGGTTATTGGCAGCAGCAGAACCACCCCGAATTTCTGTTTTTACGGCCAATAGCAAAGGATGTTGCTGAAAATATAAAAAATAAAAATGAGTTTGTTTTGTGGAAACTAATGAGACTCTTTTTAAATGTAAATATAAAACAACAAAATTTAAATCCACATTGAAAAATTCAACATTTAATCAATGATTGTTTGAAATCATCGGAAAATACTTAATATCAGCACTTACAGTTTTCAGTCGCTTATTGAGCCAATAGTCATATACGGCGATGATTAGGTCTTCATTTTCTTTTAGAATTTCTTTTGCCTGGTGTAACTTAATGACCGTTTGCTCTGAATTCTTTTCTAGCCTATCCAACATCTCTTCAAACTGTAACGGCGTCAGATTTAGTTTTCGACTTTGTGCTTCAACCCATTTTTCATCCTCTGAATCCATATCGTAATCTGGGATATCTTGTTCCATTGCAAACGCTGAAAATCAAATACCAAGCATTACGTTTGTTACTTTAATCGTACAGACCTAATTTATATGCAGCGAGTATGGATACTTGATTCTAACAAAAGACAAAACTTACGCTGCATGTGTATCAACTGCTTGGGTTGTTTGTAATTTGCAGGGTACAATTTGTCGTAAAACTCTGTATCCGTGATATCGCTGACTTCGGGTGTTGGAATAATCAGCTTTTTCTCCATTGCTGCCTGAAGGTGGAGTTCCTATCAAAGTCAAGGGAAACATTATCTATTGACTGTAGTTTTAAAAAAATGAACAGGAACATCATCAATTTAAATAATAGGGCACATTCAAGGGTTATTCAGCGGAAAAAGTGAAAAAGAAACATTGGTACTCGTCTGAGTTCGTAATATACGTAGGACCATTGCAGCAGACAGTTGAGTGGTAAACAGTGGATTGTTTACATTCATATAGGCAGTCGTGAGATCCATCAATGTGCAAAACATATTAATTGACAGAGCAAAGATCAAGTGCTTGATTGACACTGACATTTAACGCGTTATAAACAATATAAAAGACAGTATAAAGTTGTAGGGAAAAAGAGTTGTTTTCTTGTATGATAAGCATGGGTCAGAGAAAAGTCGTCTGCTCTACGGGAGCACTGACAGCTGCGATCCCGTGCGAATACGCGCCCAGCCACGACACTGCCGCGTAAACAAACACCTCGAGCATGGTGATCAAAGTGTTTGGGATCACTCTGGACTTCGGGGGCTCAACACCAGGTAAGAGAAGAGCCCCGTGGTCAACCCGGAGCTGTCCCGTGGGCCGCAAAGAGCCGGCGACAGAGCCACCTGGCGATTGTTTACGAGAAATCGGTGTTGATCGGGGAGGGCAAGATGGCGGGCTGGCAAAAACACGCTCGCGCTCGGGGCTGCTGCTGCTAGTGCTAGCCCTTAAATGGCGGGCTGGTCATACGAGTAGTCAACCGCACGATGGAAAAAGAAAAAAAAAGAGATATGTGGGCCGCAGACAGGGGGAGGGAGTTGGCGCACTTGGCTGCTCGCGGGCGACACTTACGCACTCCTCCTCCTTCTGCATGACGCTCGGCATCTGCGGCAGGGCCCGGTTGATGGCCGAGAACTCCGGCAGGCCCGGTAGCTCCTCGGCCATGAAGATGGGCATGGGCTTGCTCGCGTCGAGGGCCCGCGCCCTGAACGAGAGCTTGCTCATGGCGCCGGCGCTGCTGCACCTTGTGCTCCACTCTCGGTCGTGTTGTGCTGACAGTCGTCAGCTAGCAGGCCACTGCCGCGGCTCCCCTCGGAGCTGCGGGAACGGCGGGCTCGGCGCGCGCGCGGGAGGGCGCAGCTGCAGCCGCTGCTCACCCGCGCCTGCTCCTCCTCTCCTCCTCGACTCGCTCGGTAGGTATATTCTGCTCGTCCCAGTAGTCGTATATATAGCGCACGGAGTTTCGTGGTCGAGAGGGGGGGGAGGGGGCACAAGTATTCCGTCTAGTGTGACGTGTATGTGTGTGTGTATATAGCTAATGTCTCTTCGAAGCTTCCTGGTTGTCGATATGCACTACGAGCTCGACAGACAGGTCTCTGGCTGGCTGGCTGGACCTCAGCCAGGCATCGTGTGCCGTAAGCTGGGCTGCAGGCCCGCGAAATCACAAACTGCTGGTATCGACGATGAGTTGGCCCTACGCTTCGCCATCATGGCCGCCACGGCAGCCATTTGCTCGCTCGGCCGTGTCCCATCTCTACTATATCTATACGTGCGCTTTTTAGTTTTCCGTCTTCGTCGCGCTCACGCTTCTTCCCTTCGCTCTGTCTTTCTCGAGGCACGTTGAACAGGATCGTCCAGCCCGCTAGCAGCGCCACTAGTTCGGGTGGCGATGTCGTGCACTCGCGAATGGCTTCACACACTCGCGCACAGACGCTGCACACCGATACGCAGAGAGGGAGTAAGAAAGAGAGTTCGTTTCTCTCTGTCTTCGTCGTTTCGTTTCGCGATGCACTCCAGCGGGCCAAAGCGCCGCTCGTGCACTCTCGCACGCTACTGGCTTATCCCAGACGCCCGTGCGCCGGGATCCCCCCCCGCCACCCGACCCCTCTCTCTCTCTTGCTCTCCGTCTTTCTCTATTATGCTTATATTTCTTGCTGCTCGGCGCCAAATTTTCCCCATCAGCTAGAGGCTATAGAGGGGCCATGAAGCACACGACTGTTGTTTACCGTTGAGCAGAGTCCGTTGTTGCCGACGTCCCTTTGATAGTATTTAGATCAAGACTTTATGGGTCACCTAATGCTTATGATTTAACTCACCTCACCTCCGTCGGCTCAATCTTGTGCGCAAATTTCGGCATTTTCGGAAATTTTTCCCTCTCAAGCATGACAATCCACCGGTTTTGTGTTTTTCACAGAGTACCAAAGTAGCGTGGTCAGACGTCGACACTTACCTCTCGAGCTCGTTTCGTTTCTTACTTTTTATTTAGGTGAATGTGAATCGGTCACATTGTTCAAGCGCCAACATTTCAAATATTGTGATTTTGTTGCCTATTGCAAGGTATTATTAATTTATTTAAATTCAACCCATATTATTGAGAACGCCGTGATGTGAACGCTATCTGGAACGGAGAACCGGTAAAAATGATTGTTACTGTGAAAATAAAAGAATTAATAAATGCCAAATGTTTCCGGGAATTTTGTTCGAATAACATCCGTTTTTTTTTTTCTTTATTTCACATCATTCTAAATTAAAAAATGCGTTGCATGTACAAGTCTCTACAATAAACGTTAAAAACATTAGTTTGTGCAAGTGCACATTTTATATGTATTTATATTAGTTTTCTATTTGATAGAAAAATAAAGGGCCGACTTTGTCGCCAGTCTTGTTTATAAATAGTTGTAGAAAAATATTTAAAAATTAGTAAAATACTGAAAAAAAGTTACTTTGCTTCTTGAACAGCATTTTTTGCCGCTAGCGATTCTTGCGATGCACAAGAACCTGGTTTGAGACCTCGAATACTGAGATCATAAACGACTTCTTCAATTTTCTTTACATCATATTTCAAGGCGTCAAAGCGTTTCCTCAAACCATCATTTTTCAAATTTAACAGTCGAAAACCTGCATTTAATTCGTTAACGAAATGGGCAATTTGCATGGGACGATCGTAATTACCATTGGTAACACTGTTTACAGCAAAACGACTCTACAACACAATAATTCCTCGTAATATAACGATCTTGTAATATTTCATCAATTACTTACCAGTTCAGAAGACATCTGCAGCAAACCCATTAAAAAGTCTTCCAAATCCAAATAAAATCCTTCTTCTCTCTTGGACTTTACTGAGATATCATATTTGAATATTTTGAACAAACTTGTAAATAAAAATTAAACAAAATTATTTTCGATATGTAACATACCTCCCAAGATTTCAGCTACAGTTTCTATAGTTGCAAGAGTTCCGACTTCTAAATATAAGATAAGAGAGGCAAGAAAACACAGTTTCTGTGTAACCATTCTCCAGTGGTCATGGAAACGATAGTATTCATTTTTTGGTACAATAAATGCCAACTTTTCATAATAGACACGTATTTCTCCAAACAGATTTCTAGCTTCGGCACAGTATTCCGCAACAACTGTATGGAAAAATTTTCAATGGTGAATAATTTAACATTTTTATACAAATTCTTAGAAACCGATAAAATTTAACAACACATGAACTACATACTTTTGTTTTCTTCTGGAATCTCATTGTGTATGTTTTGCATAACCATAACAATGTTTCTGCTAACTTTTTCAATGTCTCGAACTATGGTACGAATGTCCTGCAATAAAATTTTCGTACCAATCAGTTATTTTGAACAATTTTTAGTTAAAAGTCAAGTTTTTCCTGGTATTAAAAATTTCACGACTTTAACACATTGGCATATAACAAACATTCTTAAAACTGACACAATAGCTGTTGTACGAAAAAAAGATACAACTTTCCATCTATAAAGTAATGCATTGTATTAAGAAACAATTAAGTATTTCTTGAGAGTACATAAATACTTCAATCTAGACACAATCGCAGCTGTATGATAAAAAGAATAATGTGGTTATTGACGACTCATAACCTAAACCCACTTATCAGCAAGAAAGAATTAACTATAAAAAAAAATTATCATTAAATGTACACACCTCACGTGTCTCTTGTTCTTTGTTAAGATAATCTTGAAATGAGTTAAAAACTTTAACTATTCCGTCACTCATTTCGTAAGATTATTTCGTAATTATATATTTTAACAAAATACTTGAGTATAGGTATATAACTTATCACCGGCAATTTTTTTATCCACGACGCGGTGCACGTCGTATAATTTTGTGTAGCAGACTGCGACCGACTCGAGTGAGTGCGTTACACACGTCAGTCACATCAACTTTCATTGTTATCAACTGTCGATACATTACCAACACTCTTTATTCAAAGAATATAGCGGGTAACTTGAAAATTATGAAAGTAGATATAATTTTAGTTGATAAACGAGAAGTCCTACGAACAAAATTCGATTTAAGTGTTAATGAGTATCATTGAAAGTTATAAAAAAAAAAATAATAATAATAATAATAAAATACTCGTCAAAATTATTCTTACCATTATTCTAATCGTAATGTAATATTTTTTAATTAAAAGTGCAAATAAGATACCATAATAGCACGTAAATTATATTCTATTGCACGTATGAAACTCGTGTGGAAGAGGAAATGATAATTAAAATAGTCAGAAAATTACGGTTCCTCTTACAACTATACTTTTGATATTTTCATGTAATTTCAACGAAAAAAAGGGTCACAGCGATGAAACCACTACCACAACTTGTGGTCCACAAGTACATCTTTACAACCAACAATTAGGATTACGATTAATCAGATCACCACGAAACGTGTAAATTAATATTTTACCGATTGTACATCGATAATATGTCAAAACGCGAACAAAAGAATGGCAAAACATTATTCGGACATTTCCGTACCTTCGTTGGGCGAAACATGTTTATCTTCCAACTATACTTATATTTATTTGTGGTCATTAAAATTTCAAATTTTTGCATTGAATCAAAATCGTAGGAAAACAAGTACTTTGTATGATATACTGTTATTAACAAAAAAAATTTTTGGTTTACACACGCGCGAGCCGCATATTTTACAAAAGTTTTAAAACTATTTATCCATGTTCTTTTCTTTTTTTCCGAATAATCAGCAAACATTCCACCGCCGTGTAACAGTTAATATATACATATAATTATTCCATTCGATCCCGACAAAATATTTTGAGTTGGAGCTTTCTTTGACCGAGACGTCGATACCCCCGAAAGCGTTTTTGTAAAAAAAAAAAAAAACCAGCACGTACATACTTCAAGGCCTCCTCATTCGCATTTCGGAAAAGCAATCTTCAATCTCTCTCTCTCTCTCTCTCTCGCAAAGTAAGCCAAGAGAGAAAAAATAAAAGGCGATAAGATGTTGACTCGCGATAATAGAACGAGCATTTCCAGCTCGTAACTCAACCCCTTCCCCTTATAAGCCAGCACGTATATGTACACATACAGAGGGGGTACACGCGTGCAATTTTCCATCAGGCGCGAGAGAGGAAGTTGAAACTAGCGAACCAAGAGAAAAAAAAAAAAAAAAAAAAAAAAGAAGATCGATGGAGGTAGACGCACGTGGGTATAATACTTACGCGGTAAGTGTATCGCGGACAACACTTGCCGGGCGACGGAAATCCAACGCTAATAGAGGATGGGGTATATATATTTTTTTTTTTTCTGTCGCGCCGGTCTTGTATCTTGTCGCGCGGCCTCTCCAAGTGGCATCATCAACAGAGGCATGCGTGTACGTATATATTATGGAGAATCGCGTTCGGCTCGCCTGATTGCCGCGGCATAAAATAACAGATACTGGTGGAGGGATGTATACATATATATGTGGAACGAGCGAATCAAAAGGAGAGAGGAGCATTAAGCGAAACCGGGCTTTGGCCTCGGCTGAAAAAAGGGAAAAAAAAAGAATATACTTACTTAAAAATCATGACCAAGAGAGAGAGAGGGACGCGGACACGTTGTCGGCTCAATAAGGGCGCGCGTCGGCGCGACCGATACGCGAGTGCTCTCATGAGGAAGCTTGACAGGATCCGCTGCAGGACAGCGACATGGGGGGGGGGGGGAAAAAAACACCATCATCCAACCGATAGCTGACGTACAATAAGTCTACCTGTGCATGTATATACTACAAGTAACTCGTGCACACGTCTATATATATGTATATCATATCAACTGCTAGAACATAAAAAAATCGGTATTATCATCAAGAGAGAGGGGCGGGGCGATTGGTATATATAGTGAAATATAAAAATCGGTATAGGTGCGTAGGTAATGCATCTGATGGTACCTACCTGTGCATGGAGGACGAAGGATGCAAGCGTATATATATACACGTAGATCGGCAGCTTTTGCAACGGCTGTAATAATAATAATTATACATACATATATACATAATATACCTATGTGGGATAGGGCACCGCGCGCGAGGGATTTATAAATAGAATGCATGCAAGCGCGAGAAGAGGATCGGCAGTGGTGGGTCCTCGCTGGCTGTAATCCTTGCCAAGAGAGAGAGAGAGCGAGCTAGCGAGAAAGAGGGAGAGGTGAAACTCGCACGGCCGCTGGAATTCCGCGCGGGGAGCGATCGCAACAACCCACGTTCGTTCATTCGTTCGTTCATACACCTTTGGCTGTACTTATACCTATAACCATATATATATATTTGAGAGTACATAAATACTTCAATCTAGACACAATCGCAGCTGTATGATAAAAAGAATAATGTGGTTATTGACGACTCATAACCTAAACCCACTTATCAGCAAGAAAGAATTAACTATAAAAAAAAATTATCATTAAATGTACACACCTCACGTGTCTCTTGTTCTTTGTTAAGATAATCTTGAAATGAGTTAAAAACTTTAACTATTCCGTCACTCATTTCGTANCACAACAGGTATATCTTATAAATACGTAGCCATGCATATACCTATGCGCAATCTTGGCCCCAGCAGGAGCTCTTCTCGGTGCACGTACAAGTATATACATGTAGCGCACGGCGTCAGTGTCGTTGATCCCAAATCCCAATCACGGGGCTATATACATATATATATATATGATTTTTTGCCGATCTTTTTTTTTCTCCCTTTTTTGTTTTTGTTTTGTTTTCATCCCTTTTATTGGCGATCGGCAAACGGGAGAGAGGATCACTTACCGGTTTGCTAAATAAGTTTTTTACACATGTAAGTACATACATGACACATGTGCGCCGACGTAGAGAATATGATATTTTGTGCTTGCGCATGTACAACTATTGGGTTCTGTTGTGCAGATATTCAATTTTTGCAACGTTTAAATAGAGAGTTTTTGTACCCAAGCTTTCGGCACCAGTGGCGAAAAGCTACTTTCCTTGTGGAAGCTTTCGATAATCGCAACTTTGTAGGTCATTGCAATTATGCCGTATATTAATTGTAAGTTCGTTGGAGTTGATTTTTTGAATTTTTTTTTTCTCATCCAAAGGTACAGATGTGCAAAAAAAAACCGGACGTTCTCGCGTTTACAATTATATGCGATGTATATAGTTTTTTTACAAGCACAATTATCACAAGAAGGTACAAAGTGAGATGACACGATATCAAATTTCCAAAAATTCAAAACGATTTTCGCACGCCGTGTGCGATACTGCATTTACCGATTTGTACACGTTTTTTCTTCGTTGGGTGTGAGAAACCGATTTTTTCGCTAAATACTTCGTCATTGTTCTTTTTCATTATAATTAGAAAGTTTTTTTTTCGAACTCCTGCAGTCAAAGGGTTAAAATAATTTTTTTTCCCCGAAGCACATTTACCAAACTTAAAGTCGTTTGATACCAAATTTAAGATGCATAGAGTTGGTTCTACATCCAATACAAAATAATACTATTACACTCATAAATTTTTATTGCATAAGAAAATAAAAAAATTAAAAAATAAACATTTTATCTGCGGTTACACTATTTGCACGGGTACAAATAAACGGTACTCCCATGAAGCAGCGCGTGTATAAAAAAAAAGCATTGCTTTTCCTTGAATTTTTTTATCACTTGCCGATGGTATGTAGCATGGAGATTTTCAATGGTATGGGTATAAATGTGTAAGTCTGCAAGGGTGACGGTGCATGCAACTTGTTCTCTCTCTCTCTCTCTCTCTATCTTTATCTAACAGTGGATTTTCGCTTAAAAATTTGTGACGTGCTTACACGTACGGGGTATATATTGTCGAGGTCACACAGAGCATGAGAGAGAGAGAGAGAGAGGGAATATTTCTCGATTCACTTGTATATATATAAATGCCTTGTATATACTGCTTTCAAGCTGTTACATACGAAGAAACCGTTATTGTACTTTTTATTGTATTACGAAATCACCGAGTCTGCTACAGCCGCCAGATTTTTGTGCTTATTCGGAATATACGTGCAAAAAGGCACAATCGTATTATTCATTCCGGCAGCGTGTCGTAAGAAATTAAGATCAGTACAAGTAATCGGATGATGCATTGGTTTTTTTTTCTTCATTGTAAATACGCTTTATAAATATTTTTATACGTTTTGTTTTGAATTTCATGAAGACAAGGATTAGCCTTTGTAAACTTATTGTTCCGTCAAAACTGTAGGATCTATATATATATAAACGTAAGTATTTCCACATTGCAAACGCAATTCTTTCGCTCAAAAGTCTGCAATGGAAACAAAAAATAATTTATGTTTTTGCGTGATCCTTGAAGCCTCTCTTCTTGCGATATTAAAACAATCACTGATTCCTGAATTTGATTAGCCCGTGTACGACTTTGCTCCCACTTTTTGTCGGATCCCCTCAAATATTAATTACATTACATAATTGATTGTAGCTCTGTTGGCACTAAGGTCACTTGATGTAAATTAGCGTTCGAGAAAAAAATGGGTATCAAAAAATTATAAATCAACCAAAATTATCGGTATTCATACCTTGGTTTAAATGCAAAACGAGCAAAAATATCACTTTAGTAATAAGGGCCAAGGCAAATCCACCTTGAGATCTACTTTTTTGAAAAGTCTCGTCAAACATTTCCCTCAACCTCCGACATTGCAATATTCCACGTAATGGCTCTTGGTGTAATATAATAATTAAGACGACACCACAATGTGTTCCAATATAAAAATATGTGTAACCCACTCGCGTGTACACGTACACCTCGAAACAGTTACGACGTCCTTTCCAAAAGTGACTTTGTTTGCCAAAAGAGAGAAAAACAAAAAAAAAAAACAACGTCCGAAAGAGGTGAACGAAAAAAAAGGGACGCAAAGAACGAAGAGGGAGGAAAGAGAAGTGCTTCGTTTTTTTTTTTTTTGTTTTTTTTTTTCAAATATTTTTTTTCACCACACGAATGTACCTTGTACGTATATATACATACGTGTGCGCGCGAGTGCAAACGGAGGAGGAGGAGACACATAAACCGGCTGCGGGCACTCGCCTAAATGACTTTCGAGAATATTTACGGACGCGCTCGCCTCTGCAGCGCAAAAGCGAACGTTCGATCATCATTTTTCAAAAATACTTTCAAGGCATCCTACACGTATTTGTACCTGTACATGTATAATACATATATATATATATATATATATAGGTGGGTACCCCTGTATACGAACGC
>NW_019379587.1:2074000-2119266 GCF_000648655.2 Copidosoma floridanum
GGGTAAATGTGGGGCCCTTAAAAAAAAAAAAATCACAATAACTACAAGGTGGATCAAGGCGTCGCGCGTTTGACGGCAACTTACGAAACGCACCGTTGCCCGAATCGCAATTAAAAAAAATTACTGCAAAAGGGGGGTGGGGCACAGAGCAGTTATAGGCAGACAGTTTGCAAAAACTCATGAAAACCCCCTCAAGAGAGAGAAGCGCATCGCGCGGTACCGATCGCCCATCACGATTCATGTACGCCCGCGATAAATTTTTAAATCACACGCATATAAATGAACTTTTTGCGCGGTAGGAATCCACATGATCCTCCCCCCGCCAGAATTTATATACCACGGGTGTGCACGTATTCATACACTTATATTATACTGACACCCCATCGAGGAACACGAGTCGCTGAACAACAATTTGGCAAATATGATTGTAAGGACTATTCGAACACGAGAGCATGAAAATAAAATCATACGCCAATTTGAGCTTGCAATCCGCAAATTTAGAGGCAGGGGGAGGGGGGGAAAGGTTGCAGAAACTACGGGTGGAAAAAAAAGGGTCAGGTGGGACTTTGTATGAATATTCATCGGTGAGTAAATATTATGTACATAAAATCGCGCTCCCCCTCCCCGTATAGTCGCAAGTGCGCGTATACAGTACTTGTAAAGGACGAGGAGGAGCGCCCAGATCGTATCTCTCGCGTGCGATTATAAAAATAGCGAGAAACGCGTTAACCGCCTGTATAATGTATGTATATACATATGATAGGGATTTGTTGGCAGCGTTGGGCGTAATGAGCGAGAGAGGACGAATTGGCGCCACGTAAAGTCGCTTCCCAGGACACGGTTTAGGGTTTTGTGCTCATATGGACACAGTATACACAGTTATACTCACTTATTCACGTGGAGGGTGCCGAACGAAGCGGCCCGTGGAACGTATATACACTTATCTCCCTCTGTCATCTGCGCCAAAGTTTTATTTTTTCATCGTTGTTATTTTATACTTTAATTCGGATCTCCGGGGTATATATTATGGACCCCCTTACTTTTTTTTTTTTTTTTTTTTTGCCCCCTTTACATATTAGGTGCAGGTTTTTTCTTTCAAAGCTTCGACAAGTGGGACGCATTTCCGTTTGTTTCGATGATCCGAAATTGTTTTCTCAAAATGAGCAAAAAAGTAGAGTACCCGTGCCTGATCTATTATGCACACAATTTTTATTTCAAGTCCGAGGAACATAAATATATACTCGCAAATTGTTGGGGGGTGCAGTAAAGTTGTTCGAGCGTCTTTCGATCCATTAAAGACGTCCCGTTACGAGTAGAGCGAGTTCATGGACTCGATATAGGTGCTTCGTACGCATACCACTGTACAAAGGTACATGTTACATGATACGTCTGTAACAACTGTACGTGTGTGCTTGCATCAGCACACGGCGTTTACGAGCCGTGCGTGTATATTATATTATAATGTATAGGTGGGTACGCGAGCTTTTACACTCCCAGTGTGCAATCAAGTTGTTGGATAATTTATGTGTAAATATCTTGGATTTTGAAAGAGAGAAAAAAAAAAAAAGAAAACTAACATTCCAAGTTCGCTCGCATACTTACAAACACACACACACACGATACAAGCTCGCGCACGTACTCTTATCTCCGGGAAATCTCCGCGTTGAACGCTCTTTTAGTGCCATTTGCACCGCGTGCACCTATACACATCTGCATGTGTATAATGTATTAAAGAGAGTCATTGCAAAACGAGCGTTTAAACGAGCAAAGAAAAATCTCCCCCCTTGTTTTTCATTACACCGAGATCGCGTTTTACGATCAACCTAAACCATATGTATATATATACTCGCTTCGCTACACCTTTTCGTTAACCGCAACGAATAACGCGATGAAAATAATAGTTTTGATACGCCTACAGGTAAAGCAAAGAGAGGGGGAAGAGAAAGATGTGATATGGGGCGAGAAAAAAAAGCAGATACGATTGCAAACCGGCATATATACACATATACACCTAAATAAGAATCGTCATTTGGCGCTTATGTAGTGAGTAAGTATATGGTAACCGAACATCGCATGTACGTACCATGTATACATAGTTTAATCGTCGTCATGATTTGTAAGATTTAATCAAATTAAAATTTTCTTCGAGTGTCGCCCCCTCAAAGACCTATACGGTGCACTTATATATACACACATAAGCTCTCAAAATTGCATCTCTCTCGCCAAAGTGATCAATTGTTACAATTTTTTTCCTTCATTTCATCTAAAAACGGGAACCGTCTCTCTGTCTCCTCATAATACCTATACCTCTTATTTGTTATTCTTGAATTTCTGGATTCGCCTCACGCGAGAACTGCATCGAGATATAGCCCGAGCGGAGAAAGAAAGAGAGAAGATGCGCGGCGACACAGCAGATACTCACCGGACTAGTCAATAAATTATGGTACATATATATATGTGTATGTACCATATATATGAGCAAACTCGGACGCCATGCATGTTCTTCTCAACTCCTCGTATACACCCATACATGCAAGTGTGTATTAAATATGTTTAAAGAGGAGGAGGAGGAGGCGCTCGCGCAGGTTTGCGGAATGTCGTCTCGCGCAATCTCGATCCTCTTCATCCTCTCTCTCTCGAGTTCCGATATACATATATATATATATATATATATATTATATGCACACACATATACGGCCGCTGATTAAACCCTCCCCTATATCCGAGACTCGCTCTCGCGATTTCCTCAAAATACACATAATCATCAATAATCCTCTGTGTACCGTGTATGTATATATATAGGTTGCATCTCGCCTCGTTTGGCTCGTATAACAGCCGATACATCATGACGTACCGTTGCGAGTATAGGGCCTGTACATAGACCGCACCTATATTCTGCCCATCGTCTTCTTATTCTCTTTTTTTTTTTTCCCCGTTTACATCCACTTATTGCTTATTGCAATCGCGGAGCTTTTACTACTCGATTTTATTAATCACTCGGTTCCTTCGTTAAGTTGATCTCGCGGCTGCGACTATAAATATAATATACGAACAGTACCGGTTCGGCGGGTCTGGATCGTAGATGTGCAATTAAAATTGCCCGTCCGCGCAATTTCATCGGGTACACGCCACATACATATATACACGTATATGAAGCTGCCGTTGCGCGAAAAATTATATATTGCTAATTGCTTGGGATAAACGATTTTGCTGAATCTCGTACGTTATGATTCAATATATACCTATATCAGTTGTGCATACACGCTGACGCTTCCGGCTGCAGTGTACATATACAGCATGATATGTAACCGTGGCATTTCCCGAGAACCACGTGTAGAGCGATTTTTTCTGACGCGAACCCCGTTGGAATTAATTTTTTAGGGCAAATAGCTTTTAAATAGGAGCCGATTAAAAATACGTTCCAAACTACCCCTGAATGGGGTTGGAAGGCTATAGCGCGCCCGCATGAACTCGCGACGTTGCCACATTGTTATTGGAGCTTAGTCGGTAAGCAGTGAGAACTATATCCATGTGCGCACGCAAGAGCGTCAGCTACTGCTGGTAACTTGAAGGTTGGATGTAAAAATTTTTACCTTGAGGTAAATATTGTCTGCTCCTTAAGTTGTCAGTTGTTTATCCACGCGCTTACTGTCTTTCTCACTCTCATGTTGGACAAAAACATCTTTAAATTTTTATACTTAAGTAATGTTACCTCGAATGAAAGTAAAATACCATATCAGTAGGGATTTTTCCACTCTACACGATCGTATTTTTGCAAAAATAGTCGAGCTCTCGGTCAAAAATATTGTTAGGTATGTCTTGCTTATGTTCCCGGGTATGTCGTCTGTACACGATTTAGAACGAGTCCATTCATAAATTGCAATAATCAAGTACCCGCCAAGTGCCCGGGAAGTACCCGCCAAGTGCCCAGGAAGTACCCGGCAAGTGCCCGCCAAGTACCCGGGAAGTACCCGCCAAGTACCCGAGGAAGTGCCCGGGAAGTACCCGAGAAGTACCCGCCAAGTGCCCGCCAAGAACCCGAGGAAAAGCCCGGGAAGTGCCTGGGAAGTACCCGTCAAGTGCCAAGGAAGTACCCACCAAGTACCCGGGAAGTACCCACCAAGTACAATACTGTCGGGTACTTGCCGGGCACTTCCTCGGGTACTTCCCGGGCACTTCCAGGGTACTTGGCGGGTACTTCCCGGATACTTGGCGGGTACTTCCTTGGGTACTTCCCGGGCACTTGGCGGATACTTCCCGGGTACTTCCTCGGGTACTTTATGGTTACTTGGCGGGTACTTCCCGAGTACTTGGCGTGCACTTCCCGCGTACTTTGCGGGCACTTCCTCGGGTACTTTCCGGGCACTTGGTGGGGACTAAATTCGATTAAATTTAACTTCTGTATGTTATTAACTATTTTTTATTCTCAATGTGTCAGTTAATATTAATGGTTAAGTTTTAACTGAATAAAGATGTACATTAAGCAAACTTTTTATTAACGTGACATTTTTTAATTATTATTCAATACACTAAAAAGTTTACGATTTTTTTGAAAAGATGTTCGATAATTTTTGTTGAAATAATTAGATAGTATTTAGAGCATTTTCAAACGTATTATTTTAAAGTATGTAAATTTGGATGATAAATAAATGATTTTTATGAGCAATATCAACTGTAATATACTTTGATTATTGCAATTTATGAATGGACTCGTTCTAAATCGTGTACAGACGACATACCCGGGAACGTAAGCAAGACATACCCAACAACAATATTTTTGACCAAGAGGTCGACTATTTTTGCAAAAATACTATCGTGTAGAGTGGAAAAATCCCTACTGATATGGTATTTTACTTTTATTTGAGGTAACATTACTTAAGTATAAAAATTTAAAGATGTTTTTGTCCAACATGAGAGTGAGAAAGACAGTAAGCGCGTGGATAAACAACTGACAACTTAAGGAGCAGACAATATTTACCTCAAGGTAAAAATTTTTACATCCAACCTTCAAGTTACCAGCAGTAGCTGACGCTCTTGCGTGCGCACATGGATATAGTTCTCACTGCTTACCGACTAAGCTCCAATAACAATGTGGCAACGTCGCGAGTTCATGCGGGCGCGCTATAGCCTTCCAACCCCATTTAGGGGTAGTTTGGAACGTATTTTCAATCGGCTCCTATTTAAAAGCTATTTGCCCTAAAAAATTAATTCCAACGGGGTTCGCGTCAGAAAAAATCGCTCTACACGTGGTTCTCGGGAAATGCCACCGTTACATATCATGCTGTAGATGTAGACCTTTACCCAACAGGGGAGAACCGCGAGGGTTGCTGGATTAACAATTATTTCCCGTGTAGGTACTTTTACTGGCTTTCATTGCCGCTGGTGTATAAATATATGTACGCGTCATGGAATGGCCGTATCGGCGCTCGCGAGAGCCAAAAGAAGATGCAACGTCGACGTCACGATCAAAGTATTCCCGAGTTTTCCTCATCACCTTATTTCCCCACATCCATGCGTATATATATATATGCTTAATTGCCCAAGGCGCGCGACATTGTTTACTCGCGAGACGTTGCCCCATTGTTTGTCTCTTTTATCGATTTTAACTCCATTCTTGCGAGTAGATTCAATTTCAATTAATCGAAACAATTGAGCAATTTTTGTTTTTTGTACTCTATTATATATATAGACTTTCATCCGCTGTAGTAATACTATATTGTTTTAAAATTATGAATGCATGCATGTACGTGTATATTATACAACGGGTATGTAAAGGCACGTTAGCTGAAATTAGCTGAACAACAAATGCCTTCAGGTATTACGTCTTGATCGTAACTTGTTTGACTCGCTTGTGTACACCCAAAGCATACTTAACTTGTACCACTGCTAGCAGATGGGTAATGGGGGAAAAAAAAAATATATATATATATACGTATAAACTTCAAACACGTGATTTACGAGTAACTACGCAATAAATGCATTTTATATGTAGTGGTTATATCATCGTATGCGAGAGTTAAAAATAGATCTCTTGTACCAGTGCGGTAAACGAGTAAAAAAAAAACAACTGGTTGATACATAGGTAGAGAGCAAGAGAGCAAACGGAATGAAAACTAAACGGCAAACAGGTATTATAAGTGTTTTAACTGCTTTTACGGAGTAGAGAGTACTATACGGTACACATGAGCACACGCGTAGACAGGAGGGATGAGAAGAAAAAAGGCATCGGAAGAAGAGCGCAGTTTCTCTCCATCTTTTTACTTTCAATCGAAGAAAAGGGGTGAGAGTTGTACACATGCACCCATACATTATTATATCCGTGTGTACGCGTTGTTGTTGCGCGACCTTCATAAAAAGCTATCGATCGAATCGGAAAGATTGCGGGGAATGCGGCTCACGGTGAGTCCGAGATGTATCAATCGCTTTACTACTTCGGAGTAGGAAAAAGCAGTGCGACAGAGAGACAGAGATATCGACGCTTTGGGAAGGGAATTCCACGACTTTTTTTTTTTTCATTTTTGTTCCTCTGTTGGACGTAACGTATTCAAAATTACTCACAAAAATATTGCTACTGTTCCTAGTATAAAAATTAAAACCAGAGATAAGAGACTGTAAGACCAGAGGAAACTTTGTAAGATCGGCAGCGCGTGTTTCGTCCAAGTCAATATTTGAACCGAAGAAATTGTTGCTTGATATGGGTGAGAAAACTTTTTACGATATTTTGGTAGTGGTGGTATGGTATAGCTGACACTTTCACTCAGCTCACGATTGCGAAATCTTGGAGGATTTCAGGACTATTTTATTTTTATCGCGGAGATGCGCAACCTCGAGACGAAACACGAGAAATCTCTCATCATTGGAAATCGGCAGTAAACGTAATTTTTTTCGCCCAGAGATTCGAGTCGTTCAGAGATATGTTAGAAAATTATTTTATGCGCCAAAATTTGCAATCGTTTTGATGGGAACGTTATGTTCTAATGTAGCTCTACGCAAACGCGAAAGCGTCGACATTTTTTTAGACGAGGAAAAACGCCGTTACGCGATTTCTCGCCACAAACTTTCCCCACTGAGATCGGCGTTGGGTTCGTAAGATCGTCGCTTTAATGACGACGCGAAGATGTTGAAATCGTTATTTCGAGTTGAATACGTTATCATTAGTGATTTTTTTATTTTTTTTGTATTTTTAAGTTTACCCTCGTAAAGTCAAACAAACATTTAAAAAAATTGCCACCGTCATTTCAAGGAAGTATATTCCCACGAGCGAAACTTAACATTCTCATGGTAATTTTTACGCTCGTCGACGTAGTCCCCCCGAAACTTAATTTTGGATGATAATTTTTCTCCAACTTCACTGCCGTATCTCAACGATCTTCTCGAGACGTTTTAGGAGCTAAAAAACGAAGAAGAAGAAACAACAAAACCGGCTCTCGGTCCGGCGCTTTTAGCCCTTTTATTGGTTGGCAATCAAACGAGAGACCAAAATTTTAATACCACGTGTCCAACGCATATACATACACAAAGATTTTGATTTCAATGGAACGCGACGCTGTAAAACAAGCGGGGATAAACCGTTTGTGGTTCGTGCACACAAAAAAACAGAAATACGGAGGGTATGCAGGTTGTACTTTTGAGGGAGAAAAAAAAAAAAAAATTCCACGCCAGTCACTCTGCCGGGCCACCAGCGCAATACTTTGCCGATCAATGTTCACGGAAATAAGTTTATCGCGACGATAGGCACGGCTCTCTCGACCGTGAATAAAATTTCATGCCCGAAGCGACCGCGGAAGGGAGAAAAAAAAATCCGATCGCGACAGAGAGCAGCTGCGCGCGCGTGTGCGTGTATACATAAGCAACAACTTCAACCGATACACCAACTTGTGTAACGCAACACGTACAATCGAAGGCTGCAGGAGAGAGAGATCGGTAAGAGAAGTTTCGGTGAAGTGTTTCCGAGCGCTCGCCCGTACCGGTCAGTGCCTATATATATACATATATATATCTCTCTCTCTCCTCTCAAAATCAGTCTCGTCAAGCCGGTCTCCCGTTCGTTTTTTTTTCTTCTTCTTCTATCTTACCTCTACCTCGGCTTCTCGTTGCTTTACATACATACCGATACACGCATACATATAGCTACGAGCTTGTTGTACCACGAGAGTTCGAGAGAGACGGTCAGAGAAGATCGAAGATGCTGCCGGCTTCGTGGCGTAGGTGCACTCACGTATATATTATACATACATTCTCATATACCTGCCACCTTTCTTTCCAGCTTGGATTCCCCACACTCGTATACATACGCGTATTTATATATACCGATATAAGTGCCCATGGATTCAAACACATATTGAGTATACATACATGCATATATATATCAACCGGTCGCGCGTAGTTTATCGTTACATGTGTGTATACCAACACTCGTATAAAATACATGTATATGTATAGAGACCGGGCCCGTATATATATATATATATATATATANAAGTATACACATCATATCTGTTTCTTACGAAGATTTATATATATATACACGTGAGCACTTCCCTCCACCTCCTTGACTCGCGTCGCCTCCTCCTCTTCGGCCTTTCGCCTCGCCACCTCCTTTTCGTCGGGGCCTTACGTGCATGTGTATGAGTATTATAGAGCCCCGTCGTCGTCGTCGCCGCCACCGTTGAAGCCGCAACAACCGCTGCCGACCACCGCCTTCCCGATCCTTTGCCGCTCACCTCGTCGTCAGTTAGTGGGTGCACAGGTAGCTCGACGGACTACCGACAATTACAATCACCCGCTGCGAGCTTCCCAACTTTTTTTTATCATTTCTCGTAATTACCTGTTACATATTATACAGTGTGCGCGCGTGTGTGCACCTACAATATAAATATAATATGTGCTTCGCTGCCTGCCGTTTCCTCATGCTATATACGTATACCGGCTTACATTGAGAACAAGCAAGACGACCGGAAGACACTTTGCCCACGAATCGTGGACGATGTTGCATGGAAGAGCGACCGACGAGTGCGGGCTTTTCTGTGGAGTTGAACTCTGTGCCGTGAACAACAACGATCGGGCATAGAAGAGGATGGGGGTGAAAAATCGGTAGTACGATCATTCGTAAAATAGGCACGAGTGCGACCTGTTGATCCGTTACGTCGTCCTCATAGTCCATACAAGTATAGTAATGTTCGTGCATGCGTGGAGCTATTCTAGGAGAGAAAGCGCGCGAGTAGAAAGTGCCCCGTTCCGGAAAAGGCATATAACGTAATCGCCGAGCGATCGCTCTCCCGCTCACTGCTCCGCGAAATTGCGCGTCTATATGGTATACGTGCTGTCTAATTTTAGAATCCCGCAACGTGCAACGCGACCATGTTCCTATATGTATGCGTGTTGTTTGTTGTCGCGAGTTGTATGAAGATTTCGATTCGCGGAGATCGGCACGATCGAAGGGATCGGTAAGGGCTTTCCAAAGCGAAGGAATATAACACCCAGCAGCCGAGGAAGATCTGGCGATAAAAGAAGGAAGAGTAGAGCCAATTAAGCGAGGATGCGCTAATGAAAAAAAAAAAAAAAATTATAATTAACCACAAGACACCGTTGGGTAAGATTCTATGCTCATTTCCGGGACTTGACTATCTCCTCTAATTTTCGATATCATAATGCGAATCTGCTTCGCGAGAGGTGCCGATCTGGTACGACACAAGAGAGAAAGAGACAGTGATTTGAATACCAAATGACCGCGGAGAGCCAACCTCTCTCTCTCTCTCTCTCCCGTCTTCGGTTGTGCAACCTTCTCATTCAGCGGTCCCAAGCTCGTCGGCCTTTTTGGGCCTCTCTCTGACTCCCAGCTACAGTCAACTTTCCTCTACCTGTCTCGCCTATTTTTAACCGTGACACATCTCTCTTTCCACCTTGGCTATGTGTATATGATTTTTGCACGCCCAACGTATACATTGTAGGTGGCAAAATGGAAGAGGAGGAAGGGGGGGGGGCAGACAGACGCAATCGCGGTCTCGCGAATCGCCGAAACCGGATAGCAAAATTTGAGCGTGGCGATGGAGGGGCTGAAAATCGGCATACCTGCGCCCGCCTCGCGTGCTTTATAGATGGCCTAGACAGCCTTGTTCCATACGTGCCTTTTGTAATATCGCTTCTATCCTTTTTTTTTCCATTTTTCTCCTTCTCTCTCTCTCTCTCTTGATCGTTTCGAAAGTGCGCGCGGAATTTTTGCACGACGGCAAGGACGTGTGATCTCTCTCTCGGCCCCTCTGTTCAATATGTATTTTCTCTCTCTATCTCCCTGCTTGTTTTTTCTTTTTTTTTTTTACGCAAGTATAATTGTGACGATATCTCATTCGTTTCTGCAATAGTCGCGTCGATGCAACATCGCGAGCAGGGGGGAGGGGGATTTTTTATTCAACGAAGGTGAGAGCACCGGTTTGTTACTTAACGCAATTACTTAACAGCTAATCCATAATCATGGTAATCTGATGTCGGTTTATTTATCACTCGATTAGCACTGCTCGAGGATATTAAATGCCTGGGCGCCTATTGATCGCCTAACGAGCAGAGTTGATTTTGCCATTACAGCTTGTCGTGGTCAGCTTGTGAGGTGGTCGTGTGTGCGTAAGGTACACAACTTTGCAGAAAAAAAATGGGATACGAAAGATTCCACGTGAGCACAAAAACTTACGAAAATCCGCCACGATACTCATTTCGACTTATTACCACGTGACCGCTTCCTACAATTTGTTTCATGCGTGGTAAGTCTTTCAATCATTGTACGCTTCTCTTGGTTTCACCAACAGGCCCTTTGTTTAATAACAGTTGCACCCGTCAATCATGCAGTTTGTAATTTCAATGACTACGTATTAATATTAATTTTCAGTTAATGTTTTTTCGTATGTTCACTGCAGTTTGAATTATCTTCGAGTAACTAAAATGTACTATGAAATGACGTGTATAGTTCCAGTTTATAAAAATTCTTCTTACGCTAACGTTGTCTGTTACTGGTTGTTTCGATCTGAACATTATGTACATTATTAATCATTATTTCATGGTGCATGTTTTCTGCTTCGATGAATTGACATTCTTAATATTAAAAGGAATTTTTCCTCATTTGAATTTTTTTTTTTTTTTTTTTTTTTTGAAGTCTTTTTTGTCAATTAAAAATAATGCGGCTTATGATCAAATAAACACAAGTGGGGCTGTGTGGGTATGTGTTTTTTTTAAAGAAATTATTTTACTCCAAATAGCTACTTCAACTATCACTGCGGAATTATCAACATCCTCTTGTAACTTCCGCAAAAAGCGATAATACGCTCTCACTGGACATACTGAAGAAGTTTAGTACTACTTTTTTTCCTGCTTATGAAGAACACTCAAGTACAAAAAACAAAAAAACAAAAAAAATATTGTAGAAGCAGCTCGAAAAGCCCAAAATTTAGCCTCTCCTAGGCTTTGTCTGTTTTTGTTTAAGCTAGACATAGCCTAGAATAGGTTAGGTTTAGGCTCGTACATCGACGTCCAAGGAAGATGAAATATAATTATTTATCTCCAGAGCAAGATCGTGCCAGCCAAAACCATGTATTTTTGGTACAACTTTGTGAATTAAAATATTTTTTTATATATACTGTATGTTCACTCGTATAAAATGAAAATGTAAAGAATTTTGCGGATTTTAGTGAACGTGACAGCTAAATAAATAAAATAAACAAAAACGTAGTTTCTTTTTTTTAACCCTTCGGCAACGCGTATTGTCGGGGTTGCTCTTAATTGTTCGTTCACGTCCACACGCGCTTTCATGCGTCGACGGACGCATTCATGCGTATTTCAAGTTTTTTTTAATATCTATTAAAAGTAAAGCTCCCCTTCTTTTCACTAAATTAATTTTTTATGATATTTATTTGTTATACTATTTTTGAAGTATCAAGTATACACATCATATCTGTTTCTTACGAAGATTTTGAAAACGTTGTGAATGTGATGAAGAAATATTCTTGGTAAAGCCATCGTTGGATTGTGAAATTTGTAACAATGTAGAATCACCTCCAAATTTAAACTCTTTTGAAACACCCATTTCCTTGAATAAGAACATGCGGCTTTGAAAAATAATACAACTAAATTGGAAACAATAAAAAAAGAATACTGGGTAAAATAACAACGTGTAAAGAAATGTAACTGTGTAAATTAAATAAACATTAAGAATCTGTTGTAAAAAATTTGATTATACAAGTTTTAATTATTCTTAAACAAAGCTACTGTGGATTTGAGAATGAAGCGCAGAAGACAAGACTCTTTTGTTTCGATAAACAAAAATGTATGCACGCGTATATACTTGTGAAAAAAAATGAATAAATTACTTCCTTACCGATGACAAAGGATCGGTAAAAGAAATGTTCTAACTTACCAACTGCAAAACTTTTTTGTGCTGGTAAAGTTGCGTCAGCATTACCAACAGCAACAATAGTCGTGACCAGCTCAACCAGTTGATACCCATATGTGGTATAGCAGTGTAAATCTATCTCAAAAACGCCGAGTCGTCGAGAGGGCGAAAGATGGCGCTGATTCCGATTGCGCGCAGTTCAAATGCCTTCAATCTTCAATGTATATGTATGTACACATCATGTATTTATAAGATAGCATTTTATTCCGAATGCTCCGAAGAGTGTGAAATACTGTGAAAGAAGTCCGAATCTCCGAAAAAAGAGTGGCGCGCGCAACGTTGAAGATACAAATATATAAATACAATCGTACGTACTTAACTTATGCTTTGTACCATTGTACCTGTTATTGTTGGGTGCCCGAGGGTGAGGAGAATCAGATCTGATATATATCTATATCCGTACAAGTACAATTTCTACCCTATATCGAGTGGACGTAAGCATAGGTACTTATGTGTGGTGCAAAGCTAACGAAACGGCTGGCGAAAATTTCGGGCGCAGCTGACTCTGAGGCAGCTCTCTCGCGCTAACCCGTTGCCGCCCGCCGCTGCCGTCGTCTCAGTAGTATAGGTACTTACTAGCTTAGTATGCAGCACGCATAGCAGTGACTTCGTTTGCAAGACGGGCTCGTCGTCGCGAACCACGCGTTTACACACAACTTACACCTACTTAGTCTTTATCGTTGGTTCTGAGGCTAAAAAAAAGTACAACAAAGTATAAATAGAGAAACAGTTGTGCGCGTCCAGTGACTGGTGTTTTATTCGAGTATTATTTGCAAGGGAGAAATACAAAAAAAAAAACAAAAAAAGTGCGATAAAGATGACGAGGCAGCTGATGCAGAAGCAAAAGCAACATCAGCGCGTCAGCCGCGCTATATTTAGGATATAGGTGAGTAGTGTGAACTGTCTGCTCCATGCATTTGAGATTCGCGTACAGACTCCTATTGTCGCATATACATATATACATATACATTGTGCATTTAGATACACACCAGTGTAGTGTTACACTTGTACATTTTACAACTTAATTGTTTGTACCTAATATGTGTATATGCTCCGACGAAAGTTGCCAATTGCTGGTCGAAGAGTAGCCCTTGGCGTGTATACAAGTACGTGACTAACTTGCATGCGAGTAAGCCAAGTGCAATCGACGATCACATGTTACGGGATATTTTTTGCTTTTGCATCGTATAGGAATGGAAGGATCTAATTATTAAGAAATGATAGTGGCCATCCAAGTACAATATATATCTACACCCAAGCAAACTGACACTCGTATAGTGATAATCGTCGGAGTTTTTCACCTGGCCTGCACCTATAGAGTTATAATACCTAAGTCGGTTTTTGTCTGCTGCAGAGAGTGGCTCTTGGTTACGGGGTGGTCGGCAAGTGAGAGCTGAGAGAGCTTCGAAAGCTTTTGTGTGATTTTGCGTCCCTGCTGTGTAGTGTCAAATTTCGGAGTGCTCAACGGAGCGAAGCTGACAATATGAGATGGACGCTCGAGCTTTCAGCGCTCGGCGCTTTTCCTCCCCCGCTCGAGATTCGCAAACTACCTGCGTGTATATAACCTCACTTTTTATGGCGCCTCCTCTTCGACAATCAACTGCCTTTTTTATCTCACTACTTTTTCGTTATTCCATATAACTTCCATGTACTACTCATTTTACTTGATAATTTTTTATTTGTTTTCCTTTTTTTTTTTTTTTTTTTTTTTTTGAGGTCGACAACTTGCACAAAAATCGACGTGTTCTTGCTACGTGCAATAATATCACGTGTTTACTTACCTGTCAGACTTTTTGTCTCGCTACTGGCGGAGTATTACTTACACAAGTGCCTTTCTGTTACACATACCTCTTATCGGCACTTTAATATTTATTGTCGTAATTTTCATTTTACTCATTTGAGTGCGTTTCGTTATTTTTACTTGCGGTAAACTTTTATTAGGAGTGGAGCGAGTTTTTTTTACGAGTAGTAGTTTCACTGTAAAGTATAAAAAAAAAAAAAAAAAACTTTTCCGGCTAAAGAATCTTTTAGTTTTCGCGTAGTAACCAAGTATATAAAGACGAATACGTGAAGGAAATAAAAGTGTAATATTAATAGAAATGATGAAGAGCAATAAATCCATGTACTGCACGTTTGTATCAATAAAAAACTCTATCAGCCGGACGTTTATCTCGTCAGATAAGCCATTATGCAGTAGTATCATCATACATCATTGTAGTTACTCGTTATCGTCTTACGTAATTTATTAACCCGAAGCATTATAAAATTAATCACTTGACACCAGAGAGAGAAAGAGAGAGAGAGTTATTTCGATTGCTTTGAGTGTATTTTAAGCCATTCCAAGGAGAAGAGAATTCGCGTCCATTCAATCATCAAAAGCACAAAGTTAAAAGCGTTACGTCACACGCGATTAAATATGAAAATTGGACAAAGATGTGCAAGAGAACACACAAGATAGCTGGTGATGCGCGAACGAGCGATTTTTCCTTTGTCCACGTTTTCCCTGCTCGGGTTGTACCTATATGCATTATAGGTATGAGTACGTGTGTGTGTGCATACACACACGTGGTCCCACAGCGGCTGGGAAAAATCGATTTTCAAGGATGTGTATGTACTAAGACGGGCACAGGGGTCCTCCTGTTAGGTACACCATGGTGCAAGTATTGTACGTGCTCAGGGTGGATCTTGAAGGGTGGCTCGATGCGTTTCCGGTTACGTAACGCGTTAGTATACCTACGAAGTTACGGGGAAGGGGAGGGGGTGCTTCACACATGATGAGCGTCAAATATGTATAACGCGTATGGCCCATAATATGCGTCCCAAAACACCCCAACCCCCGTTTCTTTTTCGCATAAACATAAATATGATATACCTTCATGTATGTATGTATGCATATTATAATGGTACGGGATTCCCTTCTCATCCCCGTGTAATTTTCGGTGCGCGCGCGGTGGTGTGTGTTATATATTTTTCTCTCCCTCGCTCTCTGATCCCCCACCATGAGACCATGACGGCCTCTCTATTGATTGCACCGCCGCACTACTGCCCTACTTTTGCAGCTGTCTCACTCTCTTGGGCAATTGCACGCTCTCGCTCCTTCTGGCTCCAGATCCCGGTACGGCTCCTCCTTACTCTCCCCCCTCCCCCTTTCGTTCAGTCCAGAGCATCGCGAACTTCTTACCCTCTCGACTTTGGAGCTCGCGACTGGTACGGCATGCCTCCTTATACCTACCTCTCGATCGTCATCATCGTCTTACAACCTTCTGTGTCTGTGTGTGTGCATAGCAGCCCCCTCCCCCACCCCCAATTGTGTCGGGGTAATTATTTCTAGAAAGAGCTCGGCCGATCTAGCGTGGGGAGAACAAAGGGGATGCGCCTCGTGTATAGGTGCGTCGAGAGCACTCTCGCTCTCTCGAAGCAAATTTTCCTCCTCCGTAGGCCTCCTTATTCTTGCATGCACTTGTATCTTCCACTTATCGGCTCTTTTCCTCTCGGAGTTGGGATACATACCTATATGTATACGTATTTCGCCAAACACTCGATTGCCTACGTTTGCTTACGAATTCATAAACACTCGATGTTGTTATTATTATTATTTTTTTTTTTTAAACGTCATACCCGTATCACGTACGTACGTAGAATTGTTTTCATTTAATCGCCATATGTACGTGTTGGTTTCGTTGTTGTGTTTTTTCAACTTTACTCTCAGCATCAAATGTTAATTAAAAATAGTTGCCCGATCGTGAATCATCTTCTTCTTCCTCTTCTTCTTTTACCTTTTGGGAATAAACATGTTTTTTTCTATCGATAAGTAATATCGAATGACTGATTTTTTTTTCTATTTATTCACTGCACGATCATGACGCGAACTTGGAAATTTTCGTTGAGAATAATATTATTGTAAGGTGAAAAATATACATCTCCCACGCGGTAATCCCTCGCTATTATGGTCGAAACGAAAAAAAAAAATTATGACTCTTTTCGAGTTTGTCATATTCATGGAAGTGCAGGGTATCGCAAAATAAATAAACCGAATGCCTCGGATTTCTCCTCCTCGACGGAAAATGAATCATTTGCTTGGTATACATCCGTTGGAAACGTGATAATTCGGTGAAAAGAAAATTTGTGCAGTTGTAGGTTGTTACCTATATAATTGAAAGCACGAGCTTGCAAGCTCATACGTGCATACTTTATACACATTAGCGTGCCCGCGAGAGAGGGGCAAGAAGGAGAGGGACGGAGATCAAGGTTACGGCTATTTTTGAAAAGAGCATTTCCGCGATGCACCGTCCGCGTGAGGGGTATACCGCTGATCCCACCCGCGTGTTTTTTTTCTTTCTTTTTTTTTTCACGAATCATCAAATAAGAATTTTCCCAATGTATAACCAATTTGAAGTTCAAGAGAAAAAGATTTTCGGAGATCAAGTTTTGGAAGCTTTTTTATCTACGCGACGACGACGACGACGAAGGTATATAGACAGTTAACGTCCGGTCGGCGTTTTTACGGGCATTAATTTTATCACACGCCACACTCGACGATGACAGCGACTACCGGATGGTTCGAGGGGCCATACATTTTTAATCAAATGGCTCTCCTTGTCTGACGTATATACGGCAGTTTGTAGTGGGCATTTAGTTTATATTTTATGTGACTGGGTGCTCGATGAGTTTTTTAAACTCTAATGAAATAGCCGAATGCCAAGCTATTTTTTTTTTTTTTTTTTTAATCCCAAAGGGGACATTATTTTCGGAAATCGCGCTTTGGTAGGTAAACACGCGAGTCTTATCGGGTTGATATTGTATGTAAAGAGAAATAGTAACGTTCAAAGAGCGGTGGTGCTGCAGGAAGGTGTATATATATATATGTATAATGTCGATACGTGTTTATATTTTCAACAAATAGCTTAAAGTGAAGCGAATGTGCTCTAAAAATAAATCACCGAAAGCTTATTTTTCCTCGACTTTGACGTCATGACGATTAATTTCGAGCAAAGAATAATTTTCCGATAATCGAAAGTACGAACAACAACAATTGTTCCCTTGGTTATGAAGGAAATCGGCTCAGCTTCATGTTTTTGTTTTGAAGCACAACCACCTACGAGCTTTGGCTTAAAAATGGCGCAATGACGAAAAAAATGTATGTATTTCTGAACTTGGGGCTTTTCGCTTGTTTTAATGAAATAATAATATGTGCCGCCACTTTAAAATATTGCATTCGCTCCCACGCTTAGCACCAGGTCACCACCGTCTGAGCGACCAAAAGAAAAAAAGCACAGCTGTGTTTTTATTCCATTCCATTTCAGATTGAAGAAACACACACTCGCGGTCTATTGAAAAAAAAAAAAAAATTCCATTTATTTCATGAATCGTCCCAAAAAGCATTGCCAATGAAAAACCCCGCGTGCTCACGGCTCGGCATTTCCGTTTTCCAGGAAAATCGAACGAGTTCCGTTTTTCCTCTCTATCTCACTCTCCTTCCCCACATACCTATGTATCCATAACAAGTGTGGGTATATGGAACATTCGCGCCATGCGATTGGCCGAAAATCGTGCGATGCAAAACTCGATATACGTCGCGTGTACATATAGACTGCACGCCAACAGCTGTGTGTACGTTCGTGTGCTTGTCGAGCGAGAAAACGCGACACATAACACGGCAACCAAACACTAATAGAATCAAAGAGGGGGGGGATGGAGGGAGTATGGAACCCCCTCCTCTTTGTACACTTCGAGTGACACGAGCCCGGCTGCGGTCAGACCTGTATATGATGTATACAGTAGAAACAGCCTGACTATGGACAGACGAGTCTTTTGCGCAGTGTTGTGCAGTTTTACTGTATCTACTTAAATAAGTACCTACACGACTTGATTATCCAACAAAGATATTACTTTCACGTTATCTCCTAGATACTCTCTCTCTCTCCCTGCTGCTGCTCTTACGTATACTTATGCTTGCAATGCCATGAGATATAATTACATTGTATTGGACAAATTGTATTTTTTATTTTTTTGTTCGAAATTTTGTTTCCTTTTCAATTGTCATCGATAATTTTTCAAACTTATGCTGTACAATCGTATGCATCGATGCATTATCAGCTTGTATACAATCGATGACATTCCAAGAAAGGGCTCTACGATTCGCAATAAAAAATACACGCGTGAAAGCTCAACCGATATACTGAATCGAAAGTGCTGGCGATATTAGGGAAACTTATCGTGGCTCTCAATTGTATATAGGCATTGTTGCGTGTGTATCTGGGCAAGTGTCACGTATAACATAAATGTGAACAACTCGTGTTCCACGAAATGCAGCATTAATTTCCGTGCCTTGCATTCCTGTACGATGTTTTCAAGGTTGAGTGCTATGTGTAGATAATACATGCACAAGCGCTGGTTTGTATTGGGCGTGTGTGTATGTTTTATGTCTAGCACACGCATTACCGATTTATAATCATCTGCATTCCCTCTTCACCTCTATTTCATGTCTCACATGTGCTAATTCACTGTATATTCGAAAAGTGTAAACGTTTTTCAGCTAATCAACAAATTCAATTTATCGAATCGTCAAACATTTCGATCATCAATCAAACTTTTTTGATTACGAGAACAAATAACATCTGTATATGGCAAACGGTGAAGAGGCTCGGTTGGAAGAAAAAAAAAAAAAAAAAAAAAAAAAAAAAAATATGGGGTTGTAGGTATATATAATAACGATAGCCCCAAGTTCTAACTTGATAAAAGTCTCGCGTGAAGCGATACAAAGCGGCGTTTAATTTCACCGCGATAACATACATATGTGTACTCACGAAAATGAGAAAAAGAGTGGTAGGCACGTGATTGCCCGCGCGGCTGGATTTCTTAATTGAGATATCCATTCCGTGCACGATACTTGTGTTTTTATGACGAACACGAAAAGCACACCTTAGGGACAAATTGACCACGAGGGGTGGGGGGGGGGGAGAAGAAGCAGGTGAGTAGAAAGAAAGGATGGAAGGGACGAGCGCTCGAGAGAAAAAGCTTTAAAAATGGCCAAGGTTGTCAAAGGCGACTCGCGATGGCAATAAAAAACACACCCGTTTGCGAATCAAGTATGGTGTGTAGCATCAATACGCGTCTAGTACAATCTACACTGCAGCATTGAATCGAAGTTATACATCTGCACGTGTATATATATTGCACACACGTACATTGTACGTGGAGCTTGGCCTCGCGGGCCTTTCGGCCAATTTCCACGGTACACGCGATTTTGCGAGTATAGCAGCGGCTGGGAGCGATTCATCGCGAGAGGTTGACTCTATTCGTCACTCCGTTATCGGCGAATCGAGGGAGAACCGAGTTGGGAAAAAAAGAAAGCAAAGGCCGCCACAGGGTGGCGCGGCAATGGAGGGGGAGGGGAGAGGTGCTCTTGAGGGGAATCCCCGGCTGCAAGGTCGAGTGGCCTACTATACACGAACGGGCCGAGCCGAGCGATTAGACATGCCACGTACGATCTACCATCTCGCCCTGTGCACGTGTACGTGTGTGTTCTCAGAGTTGAGGTGAAGGTTAAGTTCGCGAACGCGCCAGCAAAGTTTGTCATACATATATACATCACATCTGTATAGACTCTCCTGTTCCTCTTCTATACCTAATGTGTGTACGTGTGGGTTACCTTGTTTGCGATTATTACGTCGAGTATTTGGTTGGGCGGTGAATTCGTGTTGATAAATCACTCGGTTTTAGCGGTGAATGGCAATTCAACTTTTCTTTTTTTTTTTCCTCGTTACCTGGAATCCAGCGAGCCCTGCAAGCTCTCTAAAGCTCTTCGAGCATCGTCATGGCTGATAAATGCCGGCTTGATGATTTCATGCTTCGTCATTGGAGTTCCAGTGTTTTTTTTTTTTTTTTTTTTTTCTTATATTTGCCCGGTCATTTGTAACTTTGACTCGGTTACACGGGTGGTTGTACTTTGTTTTTTGTTTTTACCATCATATTAATAATACAATGCTGGACACTAATTTTTTTCCATCACAAACAGTGCATTGTATTTTTAGTAAAAAATTGTGTAATGCAAAGTAAAACCATTTTTACCGTTGTTTATATATAAATTGAAAAAATCATTTTATTATCAAATTCTGCCGTTATTTTTTTTATTGCTCGCTTCATCGGTCTTTTTTTTTACGGCTCCTTTGGATTCAACAGTTGAAGCGGTAAAACATACAATAGTAAGTGATCGTAAATTTCTAAAGATTTTAGCATATTCACGCGTACAAAAGGAAACTACTATCATCGTACGGAGACCAACCATTTTACCGCTACTTTACATGCTTTACAAAATCTTTCGTATGAATTTGTAACATCACCGGCGACAAAGACAATCACTACAGAATCAGTAAAAAATCTCGCAAAATTAAAAAAAAAAAACGCTCAGGGGTCCCGTGATTATTCCAGGCTACGACGAAGGACAATTACTGGCGTGATCGGTACACATTCCGCTTGCTCGCGTATACAAAATATACGCATGCGAAAAAAAAAATAAAATAAATAAATTCTGGAGCTTTGCTTGGCGACTTTGTTCTCCGTGTACGACTAATGAGATGGAGCCTGGTCACTCCCGATTAGGAGCTATAGATAAATACAACGTTAACGAGTTGGCGCTCGATTTTTCTCGTTGATTATTTGTCATGACTCACACGGGCTTGCTACATATATACATACATGTGTAAGCTTCGATACCGTCTTGTCCTCGGCAAGGACTTAAAAAAAAATGACCACGAAGGGTTACCGTGCGGCCGCTCTGCCTTTTCCCAATGACTTTTTTGGAGCATTTTTCCCGCCCATTATCTCGTTCTCTTCTTTTGTTTGCTCGTATCTCATTGTACCGGGCTCGCGTTGAAATTCATCTGAAAAAAATGGATTTCTTTCTCCTTCATTTGTATATATAAATAAACTTGGTTGTGAGGGTACGTTTTTGCATCTCCGTACGAAGCTTTTTGGGCAAATAAAATTACCCCGCTTCGTCCGGTTGGATCGTAAAACCCTCGAACAACCTACCGATTTCGAAGAATTCGCGCAATGCCCTAGTTTATTATATCAATTTGCACGATTCATTTGTGTTAATCAACGATTTCGTTGTACAACAAAACGAGATTGTTAAGACACAAGTGCTGTAAAAAAAAAAAAAAAGAAAAGGTTTACTTCGTCAAATATAGATAACCACTACTGCACCCAATACAAGTACGGCTTTTATTGCTCTGTTTACTGTACGGGGATGCTATAGACTTTATGACTCGATTTCCATAATATCCGAAGCATGCAGTAGTTTTCAGCGAAACAGTGGGGATGATCGTGGATTCGCGAAAACACGAAAATTATACAGCGGACTTGAGTAGCAGCGGTGGTGGTGCAGGCAAAAAAAAACGTATGAAATACATTAGTTTCATCCAGAAACCTTGAATTACCATTCGGAGCTGTGTGCGCATACTTTACAGTTAAAGTTGTACTCGCGATTGCGATCGAGTTGAATAAATAAATCAACATTTCTGTGTTTTTTTTGTCTTTCAAATATGTACATACATAGTGTGACCATTTTCTTGCAACTTGGACTGCACAGCCATGTATTGCGGTGACAAGAAAATGGCACCTATGTATATGAAGTATAGGTATGTGACTCGTGGTCGCACGAAATATCCTCATTGCAGGTGACAAAACACACGTACTCTCGGGTAGTAACGATGTTGCCATTCGTTCTTATATAGGTATATAGTGCAAAGGGCGAGTACAAACAGGATATCCCCGGACAGCGAATCGATCAGTTTACCTCCTCTGTATAGTTAACACTAAAAAAAAAAAAAAAAAAAAAAAAAATGGTATTGAAACAAAGCCGGGTAAATACATACACATGATTGTTGTTTTGGAGGCACATCAATAGTTGGTATTACCATCCGACTGTTCGTGAGTATACACAACACGGAAGGTACAGATAGTACAAGTATGTATGATGAACCCAGTGGGAGAGAAGGGAGCGATGAGAGATGGTATAGGGTACGCGTGAGTCACGTCAAAGTAAAGCCAAATAGCCGGGAGCGCAATAGATCGGTCGGTCGAGTTCATCATTATGCACGTGTCGTTTCGTATTTCTGTGTACCCTCTGCTCGTCCCATCACCGCTAAAGGTCACTCCCTGCGCGACTTTGTATTTGCGCGTGTGTCGAATTCGTTGCAATACGTCCACGGAAGGAGAGCGGAACGTGACGCGACAAAGCGCCGCAATAGGGACGTACTGCTCCCCCTTTTTCATTTGTGCCTCCCTTTCCTTCTAGACAGAGAGGGTTCTTTTCTTTTTTTTACTCCTCCCTCCCCCCCTAATTTTAATTTGACTCCAGGGATTTGCTGCTGGAACAGAGAAAGAGACGGTCTCGTGCTGCTGCGCGTGTAATTAAAACAAAAAAAAAACAGTGCGGTTGAATGACCCATTAACCGTGATTCATTTGCTCGCTGCAGCGAATTAATTATTCATCCTATGGTTTTAGATTAAAACACATTACAAGATGAACCGTCCTGCTGCTGTCACTTTTGCGCTTTTTCGCGTGGCACTGGTTTACCGTGAGGACGAGCACTGGTGTTAATTGAAATAAAAAGTGATTGGGTGACGTTGGAATAAGTGGGTTGCCCGGTCACGCTCGAATTTCCTCCTTGTTTTCGTTATTATTAAACTTGTTCGTTGGAACGAAAAAAAACGTACATGCACGATTAATATGAAAAAACGATTATTAGGTTGCCGTCGCTGGAACTCGTCAAAGTTTAACGTGACTCTTATTCCACCGGTGCACACATTGAATCAGTAGTACTGCACTACGTGTCGTCAGACCAATGAAAACCACTGCCGTCCAGTCTGACCAAACATTGACTATACTACTGATTTTACGCGCTCACACGTCGTCGCCGATAAGTTGATCTTGTCGTGCGTTGATAATACTCATTTCGGGCAACATAAATTAGTTTCGCACATTGTTAAATGTTTGAAACGTCGTTCAATGTCTTATTATTCATGACCAAAGCATCTCGAATGTGTTTCGATAACGAGGATCCCGTTTGAAATTCATGGGTGTATACATTCAAAACTCGTGTTCGTACGCGTATTTGATCACGATCGCGTGGTATTTTCATCATCCGCTTTAGGATTAATAAAACACGTACATTATATACATATACGAATGCCACGTACACGGTTGAATGTTTGAAGAGGTGGTGTATATGACACGTACAATCGGAACATCATATTCTCCCCTGTGTGTATTATATACTGCATACACAGCCTCCCTCGGGAGATAAAAGCAACTCTATATACGGCACACTTTTTGCACATTATGCATCGATCGTTATCCAGAGAGTAGAGGGCTTATTAATAATGCGCAGATGTACACCTATACAGCACAGTATTTACTCCGGCGCTCGACGCATACGTAATTTTTCGCCGTTAATCAATATCGCGCGAGATCATCCTATTGCATCTCCTGTACGTCTACAGACATCATTGTACGTACAAGTTACAAAGCTCGAATGGATAAATAATTCACTCGTGCTTCACGTACTTACAGATAGGTATAGGTATATGACTCGTGAATGATTCATCGGTAAAGTTCTGTAGCGGGGCGGCTCGTTTACCGTCCACACCGCATGCATCAACCCATATAGAATCTATAGTATACCTATTACCCATAATTATGACCAGTGGTATACGTACGCCTGAACGAATAAGCTCGATAGGTATAGGTGCCTATACTTTTAAGAGCTCCGTTTCTCTCTTCCGCGTGCGTGCAATATTAATCCGCTGATGGATGTGATGAAAAATGCAAACACGTGCTCTGCGGGGGAGAAATGTGTGGCGTTGCTATAGTACGCCACAAAAGTCCGATGAGCTCTTGGTTGCCTATATACGATGGAGTCGAGACCAGATCATCCGGAGCTGTCGCACTGGTCGGTCGCTCACAGATCGGGGAGCCAATACACTGCACCAGTCACGAATACAAAGTAAGGCCGATCTTTCTTTGTTTCGCACCTTTTTTTTTTTTTTTTTTTTTTTTTTCTATAACTATCACTCCAGCTATTGATGTTGTCATTGTCGTTTACACAGTTGCATATATTGTAATATGGATTTGTTACTTTTTAATAAACGTCCCGCAATTGCGTACATCGCAATTAAATGTTTCCGATTCGTTTACCGATGCACAACGAGTTTGCTCAAAGGAAAAAAAAAAAAAAAAAAAAAAAAAAAAGATTTGCATTTCTCGGGGATCTACTTGGCGTCCGTCAGCCACTCGTTATTTTCGGACACGGGCCCGTCGAACGTCGCACCACGTATAGGCACACACACACGCGCGCGTATACGCGATACACTTGTCTATACGCAACGGTATCGTCTTTTCTGTATAACAGGCGGATTTTTCGCGCTCGAGCATACTCGGCTTTTCATTAATATACGTACACGCCGGTACAGCGTCGGAGGAGGTCGTTTTGGCTCGCGGCACTGGCGTCGAGCCAAAAAGAAAGAAACGACCACGGCCTTTTGCTTTTTCTTCGCTTTTAAGAATAATCCATAAGAAGTACATATACTTACAACACCAACGTCAGAGAGAGAAAGCGAGAGTCGTGGTCTTTGTTGTACATACACACGAGCCCCTTCTCCAGCAACATATTATTCCGTGGAAATGGTCGGGAGGGGCGCGAAGAAGAGATAAACAGGGGAAAACAGCTGGTGTGTGACCTTTTGTTTTCTTTTGTTCGGTAAGCATATATGTATATATATGCAAGAAGGCCGGTGTACGAGACGAAGCGCGCTATATAGGGGTACGAAAGAGTATAAGGAAGGAAGGCCGGGCAGGAAGGCGCCGCCAATAAATTCGATTCCCGAGCATCTCGGGAAATTCCGCGGAGCCAGCGAGCCGTTGTAACGTATACAGTTGTACAGTCTCGTCGAATAGGTTTTTTCTCTCTCTCTCTCTCTTTTGTCGAATGCGCGTGCACGTGTGTATTACACATTTCTCGACATATTTTACACGTGTATAGCGACGCACAGCGATTGATCGTAATTTTATTGGGACATGTATATCATCGGGTTAATCGACGCCCTGTCTCTCTTACTGAAAACAATATCCCTGATGTACACTGTACCGAGTGTATACATGTATACTATATCCAGTTGTATCGTATATAATACACATGAGCCACCCCAATCTGATAAACCTCAAAGTAAGTGGCACTGAATCCAATAAGCATCGCCACGAGTGGCCACGAACGAAATAACACGTATGGTTGTATACGACTCGAAAAAGTACGAGACCAGTGTGGGCCCAAATGATACAAAATTTTTGTTTGTTTGTGCGTACATACACGTGTGAGCTCGCCGGCGCGACGATTGGGGAAAAAAAAGGAGGAGCACCGCGGTGCAGGTTGGTCTCTCTCTCGCGAAAATATTTTCATTATAAATAGCAGTCGGGCCGCCATAGCCGCGGGTTTATTTTTACGCTTCGCTCGGCCAATCGGCGTTCGGGTCTCCCGCCGCTGCCACTCTTATGTGTATATACACGCATTTGAAAACCACCGGATACGTGTATATATACTCTGCGTACGCCCACGCGCTAAAGCTGGGTATACGTGATGGGTTTTAGTGCGCGGGGGTGTTTCGAGGGATGGGTATCGTCTTTCCTCGATTGTTCGTTTTTTTTTAATTATACAGGGGTTATGTACAGGTAATGCTGGGGCAGCGGAAAAGTATACGGCACACAGATTTTATCGTGGGTTTTTCATACACTCTAGTTGTTAACGCGTCTGATTTTATGAATTTCGAACTCGCGATGGAGTTACTTTGAACGAATCGTGAAATAAATGTCGTACTTTGACGAATCCACTTTTGCGTAAAATTTATTTGCAATTCAATTTATCCAAAATCGGTAATGAAGCACAGCAGCTGCTGTCGCCACGCACCAGAAAAATAAATGTATACATGTATTTCACTTCGAGATCTCTGCAGACGGGTCGAAAGGTTGGTAAAATTTTAGTAGCACCGTGTCTAAAACTCGGTCGTTCATTTCGCGGGATGACTGGAAAATCTCCACGATGATTTTTAGTGTGCGTGTGTGCGTACATTTCTTTGATTGTATTCTTCGAATAGCGGGTATGGGTAAAAAAGTGTAAAAGTTCAACGGAGCTATGGGCAAACAACAAACTGTCATAACAAACTCGGGAAAAATACACTACCCTGGAGAGCTGCTGATTTTTGGTTTATTTTTATTAGAGAGGGAGATGGTTCGGAGGCAGGAGGGGCAGCTGAGTATACACGCGCACACATACGAATTCGATCTGTCTCGAGTTCTCGTTCTCTCGGTCTCTCTGACCTATTTCCAGACATATGGGTCACGAGTTCAGCAACCCATCATAGTAGCAGAGCACCTATATACCTGTCTCCACCCCGCTGTGCACCCTACGGCTGACCTACTCCGATTCCCAAGTTCCTGGCCGCTCCTGACGCTCTCTCTCTCTCTCTCCTCCCGCTTTTCCTGCAAGGGCCATTTAACCTTTAATTTTGCGCATACATATACGGACTCTGCTACTTTTTTTCTCTCTGGTTCACTTTAATTTCCATGCCTATGGTCTTTATCGGTGCTTTTACCCCGTTTCTCGATCATTTTATACCACATTGCCCCAACTTTTACACGTGGCACCCACAAATGGTTGCAAGTTTGGCTTCAATGCCGAAGCGACAAGAAACTGTGAAATCGATTTTCATCGATGTGTCGTCATTGCTCGTCAGCAGTGCACGAATGTTGAATTTCTGTATATTAATCAAGTTGAATAATACTTTTACAACTTGATCGACACCCATCTATTTCTTACTATTACGATGCACGTACCATATTGTATAGAGGAAGGCGATTGATGATCTAGCAGCTTTGTAAAATTTTTTTCATATTTTGCCTATATGGTATAACAAATAAGCCCCCATCCGAGCTCTTTTGACCCACGTCACTGAAAGTTTGATAGACTGGCAAGCTCATGACTACCGGCAAAATCAATTTTTGGCACCAAGCGTGTTAATTTCAATCGTCCGACGCGACCAGGAAAAACAAAGCATTTTCCAAGAGATAAACAGCTTTTTTGTACTTATCTTTCTTCCCCTGCGCGTTGACATCACGTAACAAACGACAGGGAAATAGAAAAAAAAACAATGCACATAATATGCACTTGTTAAACAACGAAGCTCAATATATCTCGTGTTACAAGTCACGTTTTCCACATACACGTTTGATGTTATACTTGGGTAAAGAAAAAAAAAAAAAAAATTACGCAATTCGCACGCGAGCAAGAGCCAGATTAATAGACTCGTAATAAATGACGAATGGACTTCATAACAACGGATTACGTATTGTATACGCGCGAGAGTGCGTGGCTTTTGTGCTCCACCCGGCGACTATATGTATATACACCTACACGATTGTACATACCAACGAACTCGAGCACGACGACGACGACGACGACGATGATGCGTGTGACGTAGGTGCTGGCGTTGGATCTTACAACTGAGCTATATAGGGAGCACGCAACAGAGCTCTGCCAACGTGTCTGGTCCTCCGCAGCTTTTTTGGCAGCTCAGGCTAGCCAGCCACACACGGTGGTGGCTGGTAACAGTCTTCGTTTTCACCATGGCGTGAAATTGAAATGGATTTATATAATCGACTCGTTCGAGGAACCAAACAGCGTTGCATGAGAAAGAAGGAGTGCTTGTACTCCGGGTAAAAAAGCAGGCAGCAAACGAGTGCGTATAGGTATAACCAATGAAGCACTAGTTGGAAGGGGGGGGGGGGGCGTGTAATTGTTCAGTACAGAAACAGTAAAAAAAAGAGAGACTGTAAAAGTGTGGGCGATACGAAAAAGTCATCAGGAAATAATAATTTGTTATAAATCGAGTTCTCACTTGGGGCCAATGGGCCAATAGTACATAAGTAAATGTTAACACGCAAGAGTCATTAATTGACCTCGTTTGACCAAACAATGTAATGTGGTAGGCAGATCAAGTGTCGGTCGTGTATACCCCCTCCCTCCCTGCAGTCTTTTATATAAAGTACGTAAGTGAGAAAAGTTCATACGTACAAAATTCATGGAAATAACACTATGTACAATAAATTGTTTTGTAACTTCGTTCGTGCCAAGTGTTTCAAGGGGGGAAAAAAAAGTTCAGGTTTAACGCAACGTGCAAGTATAACTGTCGTGCTAAGGAGCAATTTCATTGTTGGCGGTAGGCGAGCGACGACTAAAAGCTCCATTAACGTTTACCGCGTTCGCCGTAATTCCGATCGAAGTTTAGGAAGTGGCCACTCCCTCTTTTCTCCAAATGGAAGCTTAATGGCTTTCACGGTCGAGCCATCAAGCTATCCAGTACGTGGGCAACGGTTTATTAAAAAATGCGATGATTTAAGCTACTCCCGTTCGTATACATGAAATATCAACACCTGTATACTGCAGTTCTCAAAAACAGAAGAATCGATTGTCGATTGATACCCGCGTAAAAATTATAAGTTTGGCCAAACTTACGCAAAAGTTCATGCTTGGCGAAACTTTGGCCAAGCTTGAGTTAACTCAAGTTTGGGATTTTCTCATTGGGCTTGGCCAAACTTAAAATTTTTACGCGGGTAGGTATATATAGATTCGAGGCTCGACAGGAAACTGTTGATGGACCGCGAGAAGGTGAAATTAATGAAAAAAAAGCTCGGGTCTAAAGCTCCCTCGTGCCGAAGCTCCGAGTGGGAATGAAAAAAAAAAAAAAAAAAAAGTAAATGACGCAGTTCACGGAAATACAAGTCCATTTACAGAGAGAAGGAGCTCCGCGAAGAGGAGGAACTCTAATCGAGAATCGATCGTCCGCGTGTACGTGTATGTATATAAGCCGGGAAAATCGAGGGGGGCGCGGGAAATCTCGCCGCGTACCGCAAAGTTTCACGAAAAAGTGAGAACTCTGCGTGTGGGGCGTATAGGTATGTAGTGTATATATACCTCAACAGAATATATTCCAGCGGTACCGTTATATACCCATATAGCTTACAACTCGTAAGGTGGCGAGAGTAAAACAAAGTGTATGGGCTAAAGGAATACGTAGGGCAGGGGGGGGGGGTGTGGATAAAAGAAGCCTCGGTAAATAAGTTTTCCACGCATGGGTGGGCATATATTGGTTCAAGTACATCCTGATTGGGTGTTTAACAAATTTGACGGCGAGGAGGAGGCAGCAGCTGGCGCCAGGCATCGGTGTAGAGGCGCAGCAGCCGCGATGCGTCCGTCCAGGGAGAGTAGGTCGTTACCATGGCAACTATAGGGTGCATCGCTAACGCCAGTGTATATATGTATATTTACCATCACAACCTGCCTGCCTCTATCTCCCTCCTCTTCTTCCTTCGTAGGTATATACACACCTATACCGGAGACTCTGCGTCGAGCGTGTCATTATACTTTATGTATACGTGTATACACGTGCACACAACGTAATGCATGCCCTTTGCCAGCTCGTCCGCTCGTTCGTGCGCATATACCGAGTGTAGCCCTGGCCTACACCTTCCACACCCCGCCGCGAGTGGCCACCGCTTACAACCACACCGCGTTGAATAGGTATACGTGTATATGCAGAACTTCAAGTACAACGACACATAATATAGCGTATCATCTCCTGCACGATGTCCATCCCCCCTTTTAACGGTGGTCATAACTATACACGACTGCGCCTCCTCTGCAAAGAGAGTCTCCCTAAAAATGCACCCCTTCCGTCACTTTCTATTTACGTCTCCTTCCGCTTTTTTGTTCACCCATTACTCTCTGTTCTTTCCCGCTCTCTCTTCGCACTCGATTTGCTGCTTCATTGGCCGTGCTCTTCTTCATCTCTTTAAGCAATTTCGAAAGAGGTACATTCACGCCCCGTACTTTTCATGGGGTCGAGAGTTTTATGTGCACTGACTCCAAAGAATTATATATCGTTACATCGGGAACCAAAGCCTGCGCTGATCTTTAATTTACATAAAGGACATCGCGGACGGAGGCGGTTCGACGTCACGGCCCAATATACTTAATCTCACCATCGGATAAATGCACGTGCCTTCCTCGGAATGGATCCCTTCCTCCCTCCCTCGATTGTATATCACGTACGTATACATGTTTATACCGTCGTAGGTGTGTGTATAGGGTACAGGTTGGCAGGTGTCGTCACGATAGCCAAGACTCCGGAGAGCCTTTAGGGGCTCGATCGAGCATTATCTCTTTTGCTCTCGGTGAATCTTGCGAGACGAGAGTTGCTCTTGGCAATGCGAAGGAACTCTCGACTCGGATGGCCCGGTGCACCGTGCCAGGAACGTGCTCTTTTTTTTTTTTTTTTTAAGCCGATGCCAGCTCGCTCTCTATTGGTCCTTGGGCCGATTACCGGCGCGAAACTGCGGGATTCAAGTTCGTTTACCGTCAAGAGAGCGCCTCGCGCGAGTGTCCACGTACACAGCTGTGCGTGCATTCCGCGGCGATGGACCTTTCCGCGTTGGTGATGCGTTGTCACCACCCTCCATTTTCTATTTTTTTTTTTTTTTTTCTCCTTTTTCCATCTCTCAAGAGACGACAGCGCGAGAGGGCCACTTCTTTTCTTCTCCCGAGGGTGCAGTCCATCTTTACACTGATTCACCAACCAAATATCAATTTTCTGTTTCATATAAAATTCATACAGCCCGTCTGTAGCATCGCGAGCTACGCTCTTTTTTTCTTTTCACACTCGCATGAATTATTTATTCGCCCATATCTGTCTTTTAAATTTTTGTTTTCAATTGTAACTATAGGATATTAAAATGGAACAAAAGTATTTCGTTGCGTTACATACGGTACCTTTTCTTTCATTGTCCCAACGAAAAAGTTGGAACATCGTAACACCGAGTAAGGAAAAAAAAAAAAAAAAAAAAAAAACAACAACACGGGTGTGCAAGACCAAAGTGTCCCTGTACCTTCAAACTTGCCTGAATTTCCTCTCAAACAAAGAAAAGCGGGGGGTTCCATATGGGTCATAGTCACCACGCACATTAGTTGATGACACATTATTTCTGTTTGTACAGTACAAATATAGGCATTTGTTGAAAAAGAGTAGCAACAAATTGACGAAATAAAAATTACCAATCACCTCGAGGATGCGCTCGCAGTTTCTTCCCGTTGCACGTACACGAGTACACCCCGATACGTGCATACATAATACGTGTATATACCTCTGACGCGTATAGGTATACAGAAGTTGCGCAATCGCGAAAGGTTGTTGGAGGAGGAGAGGTTGTACCCCACCTCTGGGTGTGATTATCAATCTCAACATTGGAAATCCCAGCTTCGCGTGTGTTATTGTGCTTTACCGAAGGGTAAGATTATCGTAGTGTTTCCTCGGGGTAAAATTCTCCATCGGCACAATGAACGGCGATGGCGGTGTGTGATGCTACACACATATATATACCGAAATTTGTGCACGCTCCTCTCGACCGTTGTATAAATAATATACCTATACAGCCGAGCGAACGCGTGTGCGGGATATGTTTATTGATCTATCTCGGGAGAGGACTGGGGGGAGGGGGTGGCACGGGCGTAGAGGGGGAGGGAGGCATGTCAACGGCAGTAGCAGCTGCAGCCTCTTGCCGTGCACGTATGTAGGTAGGTAGGGTACGTGAGAGTATTTTGCAACGCAAGGAGCTCGTGTACGGGCCCCAAGTGTATATATACACTTGTACTTTTACACGAAATTTCTCCTTCTCTCCGTCATCTCGTTTGCCCGGGATTACTCTCCTCCGCTTTACACGAGCAGCACGAGAGTCGCGATAATTTTTATCCTTAAATCGCGCCTCATAAAGTTGCCCTCTGCTGAGAATTTATGTACAGGTTCATTTTTCGCTACGATGATTTTCAACTCGATACTTTTATGTAGTGGCTTTATGAGAAACTTCATAGTGTTGTAACCTTTTTTTTTTTTTATCCATATATATACACTTGAGTATCATTTGGTATAAAAAATGTACGGTAGTTGTACGGATGATAAAACAATGCCCTTCCCGGGAGCGTAGGTGAGTCTTTTATTACACGAAATAGAGTATCAACTCTCGGGGCCGATGAAACCGATTTTTTTTTTTTTTTTATAGGCAGGTATAGTATTAAACGCGTAAATGAATGAATCATCATAAAACCTGAAACCACACACATATATACACTTTGATGATGTAATGGTACTTGGGCATACCAAGGCTGGCGGGTGGTTATTACTCCATCATATCGTAAATAATCATGATGACGAGGATGTTAATAGTAACAGTACAGTCCTGAAAAGATACTGGTACTTGGAAATGAAAATTGAATGAGCACAAAAAAAGGCACGATTTTATTTGTATACGAAACTCTTCGGTGCCTTTTTATTTAATGCCTCGAGCAAAAAAACGCCCACAGGTATAATGCATAATATACGTATGGTTGAAATGACCGAGCATGAAAAGCAGATCTCGGATGTGTCCCGACAACACACATTTCCACCTAATCCACTTGCATGAACTAAACGAAGAGCAATCGAGCATCCCCATTAAAGCTACACATATTATATATGTATATGTAAATGTACGAGTGACGCTTAGAGCTGGCACACGTGCATGGACGGACAAAACACAACCGAGAGAATCACTGATTCCGCCCCATCGAGAAACCGCTCATTCTCCCCCCCCCCGGATCCCTCTTTCTTTGGCCGGAAAGAGATAGTTCAGTGTCGAACGGTGAGAAATGGCCCTTTTGGTAACCCCTACAGTTGAAACGAAAACTACGTACATATATATAGGTGTACATGTATACACACAGACGCGCTATGTACAATTTCCCGACGTGTGTATTTTTCTCAGGGAAAAACAAAAAAAAAAAAAATAGGGGCGAACAAAGAAACACCCGTTGAACGTACAAATGGCACGCACGCGGAAAAAGAGAGAGGGCGACGCGAGGCAGAGAGAGGGTGGATGGATCGCGGAGGAGAGAGCAAAGGCCGGCGCGCTTGCGCCCCGACTATCGTAGGACGCGTTCGCGAGCGGGAGAACGCTTTTATTTCCAGTCTCTCCCGCGAACCCGAGCCGCAACTGTATATTGGCTCGCCTCCCCGAGTCCATATATACACGTATACACACCTGCAGCTGTGCGGCTGGGTGGGTGGGGGCGTTCGCGCGGTGTACTTGTGAATCAAACTTTCGACCTCGACGACGCGGTACAACGTATATTGTATAGGGGGTATATACACCAGCCGTGCAACGCCTGTGGACAAATATATATACATATATACATATACATGCGCGCGTGTCGCACAGATGACGCGGTGCCAACGGCAGCGGACCCTCGGACGTAATACCGGTCGACAGCTCGGTTTTCCCTCCTACTCCTCGTCCTTCTCTTACCGCGTCGCCCGTCAGCTGATCCGCGATCGCAAGACGATCTTTCGCTGGAGATGATACTGGCTATACACACGTACAGGATAGTACTACCCTCGTGCATTTATATATACATATAGACGAGTTTTGTAGTGGATGTACGGAGACATCGTAGGTATACATATGTATTTTATTTTTCATTACGTAATACGTATACACATCAAAGCGCGGTGATTTGAAAGGGGGCTCCAAAGGAATTTGAGAAGGTGCAAGTGATGCAAAAGTTGCGTACTTACATTTATACATTGTGTCTGTGCTTATGTTTGATAATATAGTGTATGGAGACAAAACAAATAGTTGTGGTGTATGGAACATTCGGAAATAATGTATTTGCCTTCGTGCACCAACAGTTGTGAGATTAACGACACGTGCAGTGATCGAAACTTTTTTTTTGTCTTCGTGGTAACCTCAACAGGTATAAACTCACCACCGAGTATCGGAAAGTACCTACTTGATTTACCTTGCAACTCAACTATACACCCCCTCCGCCCCACGCACATAAATGCATTACAAAAATCAGGAATACCAAATAACCGCGTGTATATGTAAATGTACTGAAAGCTGGAATGGAAAATGAAAATTTGTGTCTCCGTTTTTGCTTGCAGAGACAGGTATACAGAGCGAGAGACAGGGCAAACGATGATGCTGTGCTCATCGTCGGGAACACCTGCGGTGGCAGCGACGCACCATCAGATTCGTGCTACCAAATTCGATCACCATTAGACAGCTCTTGGCTTAAAAATAAGAATAAGAATAATAATACATCCACTGGCAGCGGTGCATAAATCACGTCGCTAATCTTCACCAACAGTTCCTCGCTCGCGAGATCAATCGTTGCACCCATGCTACACTTAACACATGGCCCGCCTGGAAAGTAAGTTTCTTTTTTCTTTTTTTTCCTACTTTTTCCCGAAGCTGATGTAGTACTCGCGATTAAACGACTCCACATAAATGACGTTTTCTCTTCTTTTCGCTAATCCCCGCGTATACTCCATATGCCACGGCTATCAAGCCATCCCGTGAAAAAGTAGTACGTGTGTACTGTATGATTTAAAGTTATAGATTCGTTTGGACGTTTTTCAATCGGTTGATTGGCAATACGGATTCGAAAAGTCATATCCACCTCTTTTGTGAAGCGAACAGTTCGACGGTGACAAACACCTGTGCGTCGCGGGGGATGGGAAACAAGACTTTTGTCGTCAGGTGACGCTGTGCACTTATACCGTTTTTAATGTAATATAATAATAGCTATCAGTCACTGATTGTGCGCACTGGTATATGAAACTTTTGGTGGTGGTGTTTGCACAAGTATTTATCAGAAATATTTGTCACAAGCTCTCTCTCTCTTTCTTTCTTCCTTGCGATAATTTTCCTCTCACGGGCTTCATTAATGGCACTCTATGCCGAGCTGGAAAACCGGATTTCTATTTTTACCGCAGCTCTGCTGGGAAGGTGAAAAATAGAAAATGAAAATGAAAAGAAAAAAAAAAAAAGAAAACGAGAAAGATTTTTCTTTCTTCTTTTTCGCGCTTAAACGTATACCTAAAGATTATTCGTTTGTTTCCACAGTACCCAGCATAGTGGTCCATAAGGGTGGCAGGTCCGAGAGTCCCTCGGTGGTCCGCGAAGGTGGAATGCCCTCGGTCCCATCGGCGGCGGCAGCCATTAGGCAACAGCAGGGCCTCGGCGACGCCGGCTCGACCAGCCCATCCGAGTTGTCGTCGTCGTCGTCGTTGACCACCCCGGACATGCTAGAGCCCAATGCCGGTAATCAAAGCCAGCAACATCGAACCTCCTCTCCTAGCGAGTCCACCACCGACACCGCTGACGACTTGCATCGGCTCGACGGAGCCAGTGGCAACAAAAATTACAACAATCGTGCCTCGGGCTCCAACAAGGTCAAGCTGCTGGTTCGAAGCCATGCCATGAGAGAATCGACGTCGCCACCGAGGGAGCCCCAGAACGGCGGCTCGGCGAGCCCCTCCGCCGTCCACAATACTCCCCAGCACCACCAACACCATCACCAGTCATCCTCGTCGTCGCTCGAGTGCGAACTCGCTCCCGTGAGCCTCAGTCATCCCGGCAGTCCCAGCAATCAACCGTCCCAGCATCACCATACCTCCCAATCCGGTAAAACCAGGCTGTCGCCCAACTTGTCCGTCGCTGCCACTACTGTTACTACTACCACCACCACTACCGGCAAGCACCAGTTGAACAACAACGAGCCCATCTACTACAGCAGCAGCAGCAATCTCGCCGCGGCTAGCCATCAGTCGCCCAAGCAGATGCGCAACAGCGCGACCTCGCCCACTTGTCGAACCTCCTCTCGTAATGGTACGTTTAAAACCGACTCCCGTTTATAGTATGGAACGGGCAAAAAAAAAAACAGGTTTTCTTTGCAGGCTCCTCCAGTCCTTCCCATATGCATCAAAAGAACAATCCCGTTTCTCCCGTCAATGGCAAGTTTGAGGGTCATCGTAACAACAACAACAATAATAACAACAACAATAATAATAACAACAACAACAACAACAACAAGCACCAGAGCAACAGCATATCGTCGAACAAGTGCAACAATTGTATGAAAAATGGGCATCAGCAGCACGACAGGCCGGTGCTGCTGCAGACTCCGGTCTCCCCGTTGCGGAGCCAGAGTAGTAAAAATCATGCGCTAAACAATCACAAAAACAGCAACAACAACGAGCAGCGCAGGCCAAACAGCCTCAACGTTTTTAGTGGCAACAACAACCAGAGCATGAATCAGTGTCCCAATACGCTCTCGGTCGGACGGTCCAACAATAGTAACAACAACAACAACAACAACAACAACAACAACAACAACAACAACAACAACAATAACAACAACAACAATAACAATAGGCACAAGCTTAGGCATCAAAATTCATCTAGTCAGGGTAGCTACGAAAGCGCCTCGCCCTCGCTCTCGAGAGGTCAGTGACCAGCATGTAATACATATTAGTGTACATTTTTATTTGTCATTGTTGTGATCATCATTGAACTTTTTCGCTATAGACAACAGCACGGAGTTGTACACGGATAGCACGGGCACGGATCTCGAGCTATTCATCGCCGAGACGATAAACCGCAACCAAAAGGACCGCCAGCACCTGCTAAAAATCGAGCGGGAGCTGATAGACTTTGCCAAAGACAAGCACAAAGCGTCGCATCGGTTTATCTCTATGTCCTCGTACAATCGCATGCTCGTGCATCGGGTGGCCGCCTACTTCGGCATGGAGCACAACGTCGACCAGACGGGCCAGTGCGTCATCGTCACGCGGACCAAGCACATGCGCATACCCGACGTGCGCTTCAAGGAGCACATACGCGACGACTTGCTTCACTTTGTTGTTGACAACAATGGCAAGTCCTCGGACGAGGCCTCGGTGGCGCGCCAAAAGAGCATACTCAAGCGCGAGACGAACTCGTTCGAGGACCACAGTCATTACAAGTCGCCCGACAGACTCGACGATTTTTGCGGCAATAGGCGGAGCAAGAGCTTCGAGGAGCGCGAGGCCGAGTACCACATGGCGCGCAAAAGGATATTCCGGGATGAAAAGCGCATCAGCAACGAGATGCGCAGCAGTGGTGACAGCAGCGAGGTCACCTCTTGGCCTTCTTACTGGTCCTCGTCCGAGAGCTCCGATAATTCGGCCAAGCGCCTGCTGCATCCCTCGGACCAGAACTCGAGGTCACCAGTCACTTTTACTATTATAATAATAATTATTATTACTCTTATTTTCTATATGTATAAAATCACACGCAGAACAATCATAATTAACAATTAACTACAACTCTAGGCAGATGAGGCTGCTAAAGGTCGATTCGCTCCAAGAGACCTGCACTCGTACGAATAATCAGCGGCCTTCTGTCTCAAAGTCGTACAGCTTTGGTGGCTACACCGGCCGAGGAGGATTGTCCCGAGGTGACAGCGTCATGTCCACTCACAGTGCCGGTGCTCGCCTGATGAAGCAAGGTACAAGTAATCGCGGCTCATACTCATCGTTTCAATGGATAACACGTCACCGGTAATATTAATTTTTAGCGGCTTCCGTCGAAGACTCGGGGGCCAGCATGTGTTCACGATTAAGTCCGTCGAGCAGCGGATACAAGTCACAGAGCCAAAGAAGCGACGCGACGATCTCACCGTCGCCCTCGCCGTCGCCGATTCCCGCGTTGACGTGCCACCACTCCCAATCAGTTTCTAGTCAGGATGCTCCGTCGCCCGAGCCAAACGTCCAAAAGGTCATATGGGCGGTTACCAATCTCTCGAGCGTACCACGTGGTAGTATTATTATAAACCCTCAGACGAGCCAGCCGCTCACCAATCCCGACGGATCGACGTATTACTTCGACCCCGACAACCTGCCGAATCTGTTCAACGAAGATTTGGAGGGGCATGAAAGTATGTATGACACGCTCGTTTTTTTTTTTAGTTTAAAAATTCCATTGTCTTATCTGGCTAATTAACCGGATGATTACTATCACTACCATCACCCGTATCGATACAGGCTCAAAACAGACGGAACAGTCGGAGCCTCATCGAACGACTGGCAAGCACGAAGGCAGCAGAAAGCTGCGGCGGTCTCAGACGACAACGAATAAGCACAACAGCCCGAACAGCAACAACATTCATTGTTCGAGTCCGATAGCGACGACGGTTACGCCGGGTTCGACGATGGTATCGCCACACCGACAACAGCATCAGCATCAGCAGCAGCAGCAGCAGCAGCAGCAGCAGCAACAGCAGCAGCAACCAGCCCCGGTTTCACCACAGCCGGCGAGCACGATGCACGTGACGAATTCGGCCACGTCACCGAGCCTGCCGTACACTCCACCGCCCGCACCGCCCGTACCGCCACCATTGCCGCCGCCACTGCCTCCCGCTGTAGTTCAGCCGCAGCAGCAACATAACGCGGTTCAGCAGCCGCAGCAACCTCTAGTCAGGACGATGCCGATGCAGCCCTACGCGGCTTNTTTTTTTTTTTTTTTTTTTTTTTTTTTTTTTTTTTTTTTTTTTTTTTTTTTTTTACGCGATTAAAAAGGGCGCACGAGTCCCACGGAGACACACCGCTGCTTCCTGATTTTAACGACAGGAGTCAGATAGTATCGCAAAGTACAGAGATGAAGATTGCACCTTTTATACCTATGCCCACATACGTGTGCGCCGTATATATTATAGAGATTCACTGAGGTGCCACGCGAGGAGGAAGGGTCATATTGATGCGCACACGTGTGTATACGTGTATAAGAATTGTATTGTAGCCAAGCTATGTACATATATATGTAATATGCGGTGTGCATGCAAGGGCCCGTCTTTGCAGTACCACGAAACGATCGCCATTAACCGAAGAATCGGAAGTACACGGCTAATGAACGCGATTGGCAATTAGAGGCTCGGGAAATTTTTTTTTTTTTTTCCTTCTTCTTCCCCATTCAGCCGGAATAGAGTATACGCGATGAGGACGAGAGTCTGCTTCTTCTAAGCCCTTGCCTTTATATTAAGCTTGTAGCCAGTAATTCCCACTGTTCCCAGGGGTACGGGTATATCGTTGCTATGGGTATTTTTAATACCTATACCTTATATGTGTTGGTTTGTATACTCTGCTCTCCTGATGTGTTATCTTCAACGATGGATAAGTGCTTACGTATAGGTACTAGACCCTACTTTTTTTTTTTTTTTTTTCCAATCACCATCATCTTTGTTTGCTTCTGTTGGTCGATCTACCGCATTGATTGTACCCATGTTAAGTCCAAGGTATATAAATATTATCTTCACCCTAGTGGTTTCGAAGAAACGCAAAATCACCAAGTTATTGGGATACATGAGTATACCGAGAATCAATTGTGTAAATGACGTATTATCTGCTCGATAAGTTTATATACTGTATAACGGCCCCATGTACATCAGGCTGCATCGGGGTGTGTAGGTTTGTACCTTATAAGTTTACATTGTAGTGTACCGTAACAAAATCAAATAAAAATGATTATCTTTCTTTTTTTTTTTAAATAACAACGACCATAGGTATTTACAAAGGAGCGTGTGGATAATTATTTTCGGTCGATAAACACAAGTGGCTCTGTGTGTACAATCATTTTAACACGCGCAAATAAAAGAAGAAACAGCAGTACCTATACATATAGAAGCAGTATCAATGGGAAAAACGTTGTGTTTTGTTTAAGAAAAAATCAAAAGCACCAGTATGAGATATATACATAAGATATCGAATAGCGAGGATAGGGAGCTATATACGTATATATCCATACAGTACAGCGCAGAGAAGGAAGAAGCAGAAGAGAGCGCAATCAACTCGCGGAAATTGCATTCCACCGAAGGCGGTACAGATATAGTTACAGCAATCTATATAAAGACTGCGGCTGCACACCTACACACATACATACCCTACAAGGATCCGCTTACCCCGCGCAAGTTGCAAGTGATGTATACACGTATACGTGTATATAATAATCAATCAAAAGATCGCTGCATGAGGTCATGCTGTAACCCCCCTCCCCCCCCACTGTATATATTCTATCTATCTGTACATATAAGTACATCTGATGGTTACACTCGTGCCCGAGCTATCATCCCTCCGTACCGAGGGGTACAGGTATAATGTCACGGTCACGGTCGCGCCGTGTAATTACGTACATATAGATAAACAGGCTGCTCTGTGAAAAATGTGCCTGCAGATGCAGATTTTTTATTAGATGCTGTATATATACATTGAGTGCATTGGTATGTATGTATATACATCTACTTGCGCAGTGATTGTAGAAAAAAAAAAAAGTTCTGTACGAGGGTGGGAAAAAAGAAAAGCTCAGCTGCGACGCGAGGGAGAAGAACACGAAAATGTGACACAAAGAGGGAAGAGGAGCGCGCTTCAGAGGCATCCTTGCCGAGGTCGGCTGAGCGACACACGTTTCTACACTATAACGTTGAATCATATATTATTACAAGTACCATATCTACCTACATACACTTGCGCATTCCCTCGTATACGTAATACCTATATATATATGGGATACGGGGGAAGGTCATTGCCTGCTCCATATATATTGTGTATTATGACATACGTACATTACCCCTTTATATTATTTATGCAGGTATACATTATAAGTAGTACATACTTACACCCTCGCTACTTCCCCGTTGGTGTGCTGTACACAAGAAAAACAGAGCGAGCTACCTCATTTTTTCTCTCTTTTCTATACCCCATCGTACCTTTTTCTCCCTCTCTTCCTTAGCGTATAACAAGTAAGTGTGTATAATATAATATATGTATATACACGATATAGGAAGCCTACAAGTTACAGGTATGCGTACTCTTTTTCCCGTCACGGCTGCTTGTGTTTCTCTCTCTCTATCTACGTACCGCGTATTATGTACAGCGGCTGAGCTTTATTACCACCTACATCAACCCGGAAGCTCTTGCTTACCTCATCCGCGACTTCTTCTTCTTCTTCTTCTTCATTCCCCGTTTCTTTTTTTTTTTTTTTTTCTCTTTCAAGAGCCGCTACCTACCCACTTTATAGGCGTACTACTGGCTTTTTCACTGGGTTCGTTTTTTTTTTTTTTTTTTTTTTTTCTCCTCATCTAGCACTGCTCATTGCGCAAGTACCGGCCAAAGACGCGCTTCGTCGCATCTCATTAATCATCGACGTAATGCGTTCCATGCACTTGGGGTCCCGCAAGTATATATACGTACAAGTAAAAACACGCATCGTTCGTCATGGACATCGATTTTCCTATATACAATACACGCGTACGGATAAAACATTTCATCGCGCGATCAAGTAAGAACTTTTTTCGCTTTGCGTTTCTAACGACACGGCCACTGGGCTCCCATAGACTCTTATACTCGTGAAAACAAAAAATCACACCCTCCCCGTAAGTGTATCGCATATAGGTGTATAATTATATGTACCGTTATGCTCATACTACGTACATGAGAGAGGCGGTGAGTGCTTTTATTAGAGCTCGGTCAACATTTCGCGTGTATACAATATATGTATATGTGTACGTTTACCTGTTGTGCAAGCATTAGTGGCCGTTACGTCAATTACACGAGTAGGTATATATATATATGGATGAAGGGTGCGGGTACTCGGCTCATCTTTTTAACGATCTTTCAGTCTTGGCCTTCGAGATGTATTTGTTTCAACAACCGAATTACGAGGAGGCAGGCATAGGTAATTATATCTAGGTACTATTATGTACGCGATCAAAGCCGCGTGTATGAGAGTTGAGATAAAAATGGTCCCTCTACATGGATACACGCGTAGGCAACGTCCAACTAATATAATATTGTTCACAATGTGGATACACGTAAGTATTTATGTGTAGCGAGTTTAAGGTGATTCGAAAAGTCACCATCAAAGGCCAATGTTCTGTGTGTACCCACACGTCAAAGTATACAATGTAACACGGAAAACCCACCGTATACTATACGCGAACCAAGATATCGTATATTTATATATGAGGAGAAGGAATGTAACAATATGTGCGGAGGAAAGAGGCGCGTCGCCGAGGCCATTTTATCCTCAAACTCCTCAATTATAAATTAATTCACCCACCTCCCGGGCTCGTCTCAGTCTCCTCTCCCTCTTTGCGTTTCATTATAATAATGAGGGCTCGCGCGGATGGTGTGTTTATTTGGACACGGGTACAATAGGCTCGCGCGCTCGGATCATTATCTCCCTCGCTTGAGCCGAAGGTCGCGGATCGCAGATATTCTTCCGCTTTGGATTACCCGTACACACCTCGAGGCTAATTTTTGTGCCGATCTGTGAATTTTGTTCAATCATGTTGTACCAGTGTATTAAAGATACGCTTACTCGAGGAAAAAAAAACAAAAAAAACAAAAAAAACAAAAAAACAACTATCCGAGCAATTAATTTACTACGTCTCTTGGACGCAATCGGCGAAACAAAGACAAAAGCGGTTATTGGTATTGTGCGCGTCGGTGAGTATAGGGTGCACCAATAACGGAACGAAAGAAGGGGCGCCAAGTTGTCGCATCAAATTGCCGTATCGCACCCCCTCGATGCAGCTGTGGGTACGTGTAACGTGTGATTTTATATATATATATATATATATATTGGTGTCAAGCTATATATTGAGAGCGCTCTGTCCCGAGTTTGCTAAGACGTTGCAAAATGTTAAACCGAGTGATAACATTCGTTTGATTAAACCATAAAAATCTAAAAGTTTCATTATGCAGTGGTTATATATGTTAATTTGTTTCTACCTATAGGATGTGACCGAATTATCGAATTACTTCATGGGATTGGGTGTTTACGACGTACGAGGTGTTGGTGAGAATCCAGTTGCACCTAATCACCCATTTCCACAGCCACATGTACCAACGACGAACCAAACATTACCCAATGTTCAACCAATTCAACCGAATTATTGGCAGACGACTGCAAATCCAATGCCGGTATCTTATTCATTTTATATATAAAAAAAATACTGCTTTAATCGCTTACTGTGCACGTGTATTCTAATTTACTTGTACGTGTTTGTAGCATCAGCAAGCTATGTATTTCGTGTCTCCAACGGGAACTGCGATACCTGTTAATCCAAACCCAAATGATAGACAGCCGCTGTCACAACAGCAGAGGTTTAATGCAAACTATTCTGCCAATTTGCAAGCGATGACACCGCCTAGTCAAACGAACGGTAAATTAGATATTAATCATTTAATTTTTTTTTTATTATGAAATTGAAAATATTGACGGTTGTATTGTATGTTTGAATTACAGCAAATTATATAAGTAGTTACCCACTTGCTTATAATTCTATGCCAACTGTAACACCCAATCCGGGTGAATACTCGTGCCCGCCACCTGTTCAAATGGTTCCTGCTTATTACCCCGGCCAATCAGGTATCCAGCCTTCCCCAGTCATGTACAGAGTGCCTACACCACCGAATACTCCAACTTCGAATCAAGTCGGTATTCGTGAGAGAAAAAGTTTTTCCACTCTTATCTAAACGCACGTATATAAACTAAAATATTCTCGCAGATTCCTGGTATGCCCTTGATGTACGTGAATTCTGGCACCTATCCACCCCCAGCAATGATGTCAGCAGGAACATTTGGTCCCCAAGTCCCAGGTCCTAATGGAACGTCTCCACCTGGCACATATATGGCTCCCGCTATTGTTCCTAATCTCGTCTTCAGGCAAAACGTACCCGTCAGTAGCCAGTTTTACCACTGATATGCCGTGCATGTCGGCACAAAATTAAAAAAAAAACATTTTTGCACCGTCAGCTCGTATCGGGAGTTCGCACGTCGACGCCAGGCAGTTCTCAAAGAGCTAGCAGATCTCCGACACCTGCGCACGAAATTTTTGGAGGCGGAGGCGGTGATAGAAGCGCACAACCTCCACCACGTTACCCACTGCCAATGTATCAGGGTGTCCATATCGTACAAGGTGTGATGAAAATTTTCGAAACTATTCTACTTTGTATTCTAATCTACGTTAAAAATTGGACAAAATCATATTTGTTGCAGGAGATATGAGACTTATGCACGCTGGAGTGCCAGGCAACCATAGAGTGCAGTACGCACCTGTACCATCGCCACCTGTTATTCAAGGGTGTCCTCGACCGTACCGACCACCGTCTTATTCTTCAAACGCTTCTGGTGGAGGCACACCCACGCCGTTTGACGGACGAAACCAAAAAATTCGTAAGCAGAGGTGTGTAAGCGTGAAACGCTTTGTCAAAGTGTATTGCCTGTCAACGAAATTCTGATCAATCTGTGTGTCTTGTCTTGTGTTTAACAGGTCCAAAATCGCTACTCTACCACCATCATCAGTAACAAGACCGAATTTGTATCAGTCTCCTTGCATGTCATCGCTTTCTTCAAACACACCAAAAGATATGGGAGAAGGTAAGCCCACGTACCGTGTACATAACGATAATTAACTATACCAAGCGCGGTACTTTCATAATTTTTCCGATCGATATTTTTATTCAACCTTATCGCTCTCAAAACGATAAAGAAACAAACTTTTGACACTATTTTTTGTGTCTTTTTAAAAGCGAAACCTGTGGAAGACAATACAATATAAGGTACACACTTTCAATCAGACATGTAGCTATTTTTAACAGCCAGTCAGCTTTATATTTATACATGTAGAGGCTTCTTTCACTTACATTATGGGCTGCCATTTAAATCGGATTAATTTTTAGCTGTTTTATCATCCCCGTGTCCCAAATATTATTACAGCACGCGATGTATTGTTTACTTTCATTAGACTTTTATCATTTTTTTTTTTTTTTTTTTTTTTTTTTTTTTTTTTTTTTTTTTTTTTTTTTTTTT
>NW_019379587.1:2128167-2144732 GCF_000648655.2 Copidosoma floridanum
AATATATATATATTTAATACAATACCGTGCAGAGCCCCTTACATCTCGATCGCGTGATCGTAATGAAGGCAGTAGGCATATAAGTACACCCGGACCGATGGAAGGATGCACGTCAAGGAGGAGTTAATAGTATATACCGCAGAGGTGGAGCTGTACGGGTACACCAAAGCTTTATGTATAATTTATCTTAACGAATTCCTCGTACCTATGTGTACCTATGGTGTTCGCATATGTTTTCTCGAATCCAAAACTGGAGAAGAGAAACTGGAATCGCAAAATCCGTAAATCAAAGCTTGTGTATATTATAATACATCGACGCGGGTATAGTATATCGGTGTACCATAATGTACTCGTCCGTCGAGTCGCCGAGGTGGAAAAATCCCTTGCCCTGCCGCAACAGAGCAGCAGCAGCATGCATTCCAGCGCATGGGAAAACAGCTCTTGGCGCCTTTGAGTGACCCTACATAGGGTATATATATATATGTATATACCCTATACCTGTAACACCCGATTACCCCGTGTTAAAGCAACTGGGTTCTGGGCCCCTTTGTCCAGCTCTCGGGGTATTTTTTGCCCGCGCTAATGAAGTTTTACGGCGAGGGCTGCGGGGGATAGCGTGTATACCCATGTATACATGTGCATCATACCAAAGGGACAAAGCTTGTAGCTTGCCTATACATACATACAGAATAACGTTATCCGATCCGCAGTGCAAAGGACAAAGCCAAATCCGTAAACTGCGTATAGGCACGATACGTGTATCATCACGTGCATGGTATAACTTAAAATATCTACATGCACCGCAGTGGGTGAAGATGACTTCATCCATATACGTATACGCGCGTCTGAAAAGCTCATTCAAATGCGGCTGTGTTCTGTAATTCAGATGATGATGATGATGATGATGGTGGTGGTGGAGCATACATCAGAGGTACATAATATAAATAACGTAAGTGGGTAGGTAGTTAGGTATGTAGGTAGGCGCACGTATGACGAGCAAAAGCGAGCCCATCTCGCGTGTGGTTTTAGGTTGACCGGTGCGCAATCAACCAGACTTTTATGCTTTTGTTTGTCCACGTGTAAGTACACGCTCAGGAGGGTGGAAATGCAGGGAGCCACTTTCACTGGTACATTACGACTTTGGCCTTTTTGCCAACTGTATACATGCCTATATACTATAACTATTTGCGTTTCTCTACATACATGTGTGTATATATGATCGTATACGCACTTACGTATACACCATAGATTGCACTCGTATAGTTTCCGTTTGGCGAAAGTCTTTGGACTTTTTTACACTGGAAATAGAAAAAGTATACGAGGCAAATAAAAAATCGCTTTCGTTTGCGTTGTTACGCAAGTACCTACATACATATAAATTATATATATGAACAGGGTACATTATGATATATCGCACACTTTTTACATTACCTCTTGTTGTGATGTAGCTGTTCCAAAATGCATACAATCGAATTTAAATGAGCAAATAATGTGCAAAAACAAAAAACAAAAAAAAAAAAAAATAATAAAAAACCAGCAAACGATGAAAAGAGGGAAAAGAAGAAAAGTTGATTCTGTAAGCACGCAGAGGAACGCCGAAGATGCGGGCATGTGTATTATGTGCGAGACCGAAAAATTTACAGAGACGACGCGACAGTAAGCGCAAAAGACTGCTTGCGCGTACCATACATACACCGATGTATATATGTATGCAATTACTATCCTGGTGGAGGGAAGAAGTTATACACGGAAAGGCAAGAGTCGCGAAAAAAAAAAAAAAAACGGCGAAGAGTGTGCGTGCGAGGGAGGCTCTTTCTCCGAGATAACCACGCACGAGGAGGAGGAGGAGGAGAAGAGGGAGAAAAGTTGCTTGGCCGAGCTTTTTCTGATTTTTGCCTTATTCGGAGGTTCGCGGAGCCCGAGCAGGAGGCAATGAACCCCGCGGAGCTATGCATCGGGGCGCCACACATTGCAAGCATTGTCCTCCCCCTTTCTCTCCCAGGGATATAGAGAAGTAGAGGAGAAGGAGGGCCCACGGAGGAGCGTGTAGTAGTATAAGCACGAGAAACAAAGAGGAGAGGGACGCTAGAGTATATTATATATATATATATAAGTGTACGTAGGAGAGGAGAAAGAGAGACCGGTCCGCGGCGCGGCGTCGGGCCCGCGAGTTATGGCGCTCTCTCTATATCTTCCGAGAAGCAAAAGGGCCCCGGCCGGCGATATCTCTCCCCGATCCTCTCCCTCCTTGGGGCAACTCTACCTCGCGGGTTCCCCCCCCCTACCCCCTTACCTCTCGAGCTGCGCTGCTGGTTCTCAACCCAACTTGTATCTGCAATTTCAGCGCGCGGATGCTGTATCTCTCCCTTATACCTGTTGTGGCCTTACTCCTACATGCTTCTTGTACATAATATATAATATCATCTCTTCTTATTAGGTGTACAGATGGATGGGCATACCTATATACTTATACACGCGTGCATAATAGTGCTACGTACACCCCCCCTTTTCCCCTAACCCAAGCCTGTTGCAAGCTACATCGTTAATATTGCGCGCTTTATTTATTTATTTATTTTTTTTTTTTACTATATATCACATACTTACACATGCATGCTCGCGCGTGTGTGTGTGTATAAATATATTATACACCAACTACCCCATGGTCTGTACTATACGTGGATGCTGTTGCATTACATGCCGACGAGACGCTGCTGAGGATGCATGATTGTACAACGTGTATAGGTAGTCAACAGTATACGTGGACGTAGGTACTTGTATATTATGTGGTGCGTTTTATTTGCCTTGTATTATGACCGTTATCGCTGAATGACATTCTTATAATGCGCGCGGACGGTCTGTACCGAGGCGACATTGCCCTGCTCTGTACACATATATACACAGCTATTACTCGCCTGCCCCTCCGATGCTGTACATATATACATAAGCGTCCCTTGTGTTTTTAATGCTTGTCGAGCAGTATGCCAACAGAACAAGTACTCACTGCAGTGGCGAATTACCTTTTACCCTTTTTCTACTCCCAACAACCCGTGGCAATCAATTCGTATACATACGTATACAGCTGGTGAATATCAGATCGGGCGCTCGTTTTTTTGCGACCGTAATGATTTAATTAATACCTTCGCGCTCTGTCTATTGTGCACTTATGAGTTTATGTATATATATAGGTTTATTATTTATTGATGCTTTCGCGAGATGGTTCTATTTTTACTTTTACCGTGAGTACTGCTTTTGTCTATTTTTTTATTGATTGTACATTGCAGTGATGACTTTTTTTTTCTTTTTTTTTTTTTTTTTCAAGCTCCGCAATACTCGGAAAAAGACAAGAGAGCGCCCATTGGATGTCTCATTGATAACTTTTTTTTTTTTTGCGAAGATCCCAACAAAGTAATCAAATGAAAATGCAGTACACGTACAGTAGGAGGAAAAAAAAAAAAAAAAGAGGAAGAAAAAATTTGCTACTTTGAAAGAAAAAAGCTGTAAGTACCGATGCAGTTGGCGTGCACTTAACGTGGGATGGTAGGTACGTGAGTTTTGAGGTGCCAGAGGAATTCGCAGAGCGAGAAGCCAAGTTCTTTGTTACACACGTGACGGACACCAGAGAGAAGAGGGAAGTACACACAATTTGCGCGTTTTAGCGCGGCCAAGTGAAACACGCTGTTGGTGTAAGCGAAAAGTCGTGTACCGATGTACATATATACGTATATAATTCCACCCCGCGCGGCGCACACATACATGCACACGGATACACCCTCGTATAGCCTGAGAAGCTGCGAGGTATCAGTCGCGTGCAACGAACTTGCGTCCACCGAATCGACGAATACTGGAATTTCACCTCCAAAGCAGCGAGTCGTTGATCTTTCCTATAGTATATACACCATATTTACGCCGCGCACATATATTAGTATATGTATGAGCGGCTCTCGGGCTATTCGCGCGCGAATCCTCAGGGATTCTCAACTGTATCCCGCACTCGATGTGTCCAAGGAAAATAATAAAATAAAATAAAATAACCAACACGATCTTCCAGCTCGCACGAACATACTTCCAGTTTCTCGAGCCAAACCGGACACTACGGCTTGATATGTATTCATATACGCGCCGAACGTATAATGTATACTTGAGAGACGTAATTACGAAAAAGAAAGAAAAAAAGAATATATATACGTATTCCTCGGCTCTTATTGAGCTGTCGAGAACGACGAGCGTGAATAATTCTACATCCACTATTGTGCCCCGACCGCGGAGTCCAGTGGTTTGTGTATAACTTACGAGTCGCGCAGTTACACGTATAAGTATACGAGGATCGCGTTGTCCGAAGTACGATTTTTGCATGGTAACACACGCGCACTCCTCTACGGAGTACTTATTATCTCGAAATCAGACTCCCGGACTTGAATCAAAAACCATAAACACGTCCGTCGCGACAAGGGCACCGTTGAATTAAACCGCCCTGACGGCACCTATACCTCCGTATATATACGCGCATGTACAAAATGTATATACATACTCCCCATTTATGTGATATACACTTGCAGGGTAAGTACAATACAAGTCTACCGGTTTGCGAGCTGTAGCACGCCCCGTTACGAAGCAACAGCTCCGGTATACTCCGCTATGAAAATCGTCCCCGTGGCTTCGCTCCCCCGCACAAACGCGAGTACCTCTATGTTCATTTGGTGCCAATACGAGTGAGCCATTAAAAAATTCAGCTCCGCGTGACAGAGACGCACAACCGTGTGTATATGTGCACCCACCTCTGCTGTTACAATTCTCTGCAGGGCGCATTCCTCTGAGAGGGAGGGGGGGAAGGGCAAAACATCCGTGGTACCGGTTTGTCCTCGTCTCTGACCTTGAGCCCTGCGGCTAGGGGCCCTCTCGCTCGCACCTTGGAGCTACTTCTTCGATTTCCCCCTAGAGCCGCTTATCGCCGATTTACACCGTCTCTCTCTCTCTCTCCCTCCGTTTGTATATATATATACGTACACGGTGTGTATCCGCAAGAGGCGCTATTTTGCACGCGTCGTTCTTTATACCGAATTCCCTTTTCTTCTCCTCCTCCGCACGCGTGTACGTATAAATCGGTACCGTGTATCTGCATACTTTCCGCCGAGACGATCATACATACATATATATATAACAGCCCTTGGCTAAAGCTCGTTTGAATACACATACACCTATTCCAAAGTTATTTCGCGCTGGCGTTCGTATTGGGGAGATAGGGGATCTCCCTTTCTTTCTTTTCCAACCACCCCCCCGGCGTGCTGAGAGGGAACGAATGTTTGTGACAAAAAGGGGTTAGCGCGTTGTCGCCATTAACGCACCGTGTGCCGCGCGTGTGCGATGTATTACATACCCATGTATAAATCGGTTTCGTTGCGCTGTAACCTTATCTGCCCCTCTGTATCAATTTGCGCACAACTACTTGTATACGCTTACGGGTGCACAATACAGGTATATTGGTATACAAAAGACACGGTATGTATATATAACGTTGTGGCCAATATTGCATCGAAATCTACTTACGAGCGTTTATTTGCAAAGGGTATCAACGAAAATTGCTCTATCCGCGGAGGCATTTAACCATCGAGTGTATTGGTGTACGCAGCGACGGATGGGTCTGCGCGCCTGTCAGAGAGAGCCGGCAATCATGGAGGTAATGAGTAGGGAGAGCGAGGATTGAGTGGAAAAAAAAAAAAAACAAAACCTTCCAGACAAGGTCGGGCGGGTAACGCGCATCGATGAAGATCCATCGGCGCTTAAATACCGCCTTTTGGCTGCAGCGGCCGTGCAATTTAGAGACAAAGGTCCCTCGGGGACGGGCAAAGTTGCGTGCGCCTAATGGTAAAAAGCGTTGGTAAGTAAGTATGTATTATTCGTGCTTTGGAAAACATTGGCGAGGTGTTACGAGCCCCTGCGATGGGAACTTTCCTCGAGGCTTTGTGCTTTCACACGAGCAGGCATAGCTCTTCGGACGCTCGGTGCGAAAGTAATGCGGGGTGTAATCAACGTGTCACCCATCAGGGCTTTGATCGAGACCGCGTCAGCAGGACTTGCCGATCGAAGAAGCTGTATACCTGCAATGTATATACGTAATGTAACGTCTGATATAATTATCTCGAGGATCCAGATGATGTATAAAGCATACTGTATATGAAATATACAAGTTCAATGCTCCTTTTGATCCTTGTGATTCATACAATAATAAAAGGAGTTAACGAATACGTGTACGAGTCAAAAAGAAGGGGGAAAAAATTCAACGCATAATATTGTGAAAAATTTGTATATATCACGAGAGTTTCAATGGGTTATCGAATCATTGGCTGTACTCGAGTCGAAATAAATGTTCACTTATGTAGGAGCCTATCGTTGAGTGAAAACTGAGGGAAACTCCCAGACAAACGATATGAAAAATAATGTCCCTCCGGAATCTGTCGCATTGTTCTGGAAACAACAGTGTATACACAGCTACTGTGAATTTCTTGTTTGAGAAACAAAAAAAACAAAAAAAAAAAAAAAACAGGCGAAGGGAGATACCCAGCACCGATTGGTCATCCAGTCCATTGTTTTCGCAAATTGTCCCGCGACGTACCAATACACTGTACAGCTTAAAGTTGAGCGGAAACAGCATCGACTTGTATATAGTTCCACGCGGGAAAAGAAGAAGATCGAGATGGGTGAAAGTCGGGCGCGCGGCACAATGCCACATCAAGTACATACGTACACAATATATACATGTATATACGTATAGGTGCCCCGAGCGTAATAAACGAGAGCCGCACGATCAGGCATGGTATACCTACATACACAACGAAGCGCCATCGTGCAATTGGCGTGTATACCCATAATAGCAGCAGGCAGTGGATGACCGCACGCGCTCTTTTTCTCACGAATCCCGACTCGATAAATAATCGAGCGGCACGCGATTTTCCAGTCCCATTAGCCCTTTTTCTTCCCCCCCCCCTCCCCTTCATCGTAGGTATAATAGGTACATGTGGTCGCGTATACAGTATACATAGAGAGAGAAATGTGATTAATTACCGTTCCAGTTGGTCGATCGCTCTGATCGTTTGATCGGTATACGGTCGAGAGCACGTATTATCTCGAATTGCTCTGGTCTAAAGTTCTTTTTTTTTTTTTTTTTTGCTGGACAGGATAACGATTGATTTTTAGATATGCCTCCCTCACTTTGATGTATATGGCCAGTAAGGATCATCATGTCCACTTGGAAAAATGAGTAATGCCACTTTTTGCCTTGTTAGAAGTGCGCGCGAGTTTATTTGGTGGCCGGCTAGTACGACACATACTGATGATCCTTCTTTGATGTAAAGGAAGAACGAAAAAAATTTCCTATATCTCATGATTTTACGTGTCCATATTCTACCCATTGCAAGTTGATGTTAGCATGATCGTGCATGTAGAGAATTTACGTACAGAGTATAAGTATACCATAAAGATGTGTACTCGATCGGTCGAACTGTACATGGCACTTTGAGTGAAAAAAATGAAAATCAGATATATTTTATGTACTTTACTGCAAGTTTAAAAACGACTCGTTTCGATCGTTGACGATCAGTATAGAACATCGTCAACACACTACGGTGACACTCTGTATATACAGGCTACACAAAATCCAGCCTTTACCGTGCAATGAGAGAAACGCGTTAGATTTATGAAAGTTGCCTGCAGTAATAAGCCGCAGTTACAGTTACGCGCTTGATTAATTTCAGTCATAAACAAATAAATACAAGCCCATGCATACCTATAAACGTATACATACATACTTTGATTCTCGCATGTTCAGCAGTTGGTGGTCATATGTGTACAGGTAGCGCACAGAGTAGATCAATCATCGCACCGATAAAATTTTCAAAACTGCCTACGTACATGCATATATACATTCGAATATATATATATAATAAATAGGTACGGCAAATCGAGTGTCTCCTGACGCGTGCGTCACGCGTTTATTTTATAAGTTTACGACGTCGCGTCTCGTCGTTTGCTTTGCACATGAATGGCCGCTTGTGCCACCACCGAGCATAACTAATGGCTGAAGAACGCAGGCGTATAATATATATATACGCATTCGTAAATCATAATATATATGATGTAGCGTAATAACGAGCACTGAAAAGCGCATCGTAAAGAGAGAAAAAAAAACTCTTTGGTTTGAATATTCAAAGCGAGAGAGAGAGAGAGAGAGAGAGAGAGCACACAAGTGCACCCATTGTACACCTCTCTGTGCTCTGTTGTGGCATTTAAGCTCCATCACAGGGTGCGGGAATGGAGGGTCCATTAACGCGTCCATTCGTTGTAGATACGGTACCGATGATGTCGGTATGTATACGTAAATACGGTGTAATTAAACGAAGCCCCTGCAGAAGCAAGAAGAAGAGCGTAATCTTATCGTTGGCCGTTTGAATAAGGGGAGGCTGCGATTTCCTTCGAGCCGAGAGAACACGCCGTCGCAACGCGGCACAGAAAAGAGACAACGCAAACCTGGAGGTGAAATAAGAGCAAAAGGGAGCCGACTCTCTGGATATCATACTATCTGCGACGTTGTTGTACACGCGTGACCACAGGATGGGAGGATATGGGGTAAGTGGGGATACAATTTATACGTATATGTATATATACATATAATGATATAGTTGCAAGCACCTCGGGGGAGTTTTTGTCGGGGGTACCTATAACTTTTCGCTCACGCATGCAGATCGTGATTTATGATTATCACACGCACCACCACCCGGTTATATTTTTCCCTATCCCTTTGCCTCCTTCGCTTTCGGCTCGATTGCCCCTGCAATGTACTGTATAACAAGCGATAAAAGACTCGGGAGGAGGATCATGTGACCGCGCGTGTGTGGCCGCGTTGAACATATTACAACCCATCCATGTATACCTGTATATATACCCGCAAAGCGTTAACACACACACACACACACACACACGACGCAACGATGTATCCACGAGCGCGCGCAAGCGTCCGTGTAACACGAGCGGTAGCAAACTCCCCGTTGAGGTTGAGCTGCACGCACTCTTATATATTATATTCTCGATATGTTACATCCACAAGTTGTTGCTGCTGTTGTTGTTGTATGTACGTACACGTGGGTAGTATAAATTATATGCGCATACATCGGTACACCTACGATTATACCATTGTAATTGTTTGTGATTGTATATACATGCAACATATATTTATATATCGACGCAAGGCCGGATCAAGGACAGCATAGTATGCATAAGATATATACATATATTCGTGCCTCTGTTGCACATGTACCAGATACTCGTAAAGAGGAATCGGTTTTGTATACGGATGAGAGACTGCCCCCCAGTCCGATCCCTTGGCTATCATTGCCGTCCTCTGATAATAACGATGAGGGGGGGAACGGAAACCAACCTTTTTTTTTCCTTCTCTTCAATGACAAGCTTGGTTTCACCCACCTGTTAGCCATCATCTTTCTCGGTGGGGATTTTCAAGCCTTCAGTTGTACTTTCGTCGATTGGATTTGCCGGTGATCGAGGTAAAATTTTTTTTCCAAAGTATAGTTCATCGTCCACTGCAGGGTAAACCGATTCTACGTGCACAGGTGTGCCACCCTCCGTGCTCGATGAAAATCCCAATGTTTTTCAAATTACAGAAATTTCACCGGAGACGGGGAAACGCGCTCCGTAGCTTCCTCCCGGAGTCTCATCCATTTATTTATGAGACGCTTTCCGCGCGCACACGCGCATGTATATTATCATACGCGCGATAAGATATTACAAGCGAGAAGGATCGCTCGTGTCCCGGGCACTCACGCACGCGGAGGAGGATAATAAATTTGAAGAGACGATAATTGTACGTGCAAGGGCCGATTGAATACACACCTGGTGCCGGTGCAAAGCTCCGAGGGTCAATTATATTTAATTGAAGCGTCGGCGTTGTTGCGACGAAGAACAATTCAACGAGACCGAAATAGATCGAGGGAGAAAGGTTGTACGGTGATGATCCTTTCAGATGGTATATACACAGCAACTTTGTAATGAGGAACAGGGAGGATGATGATGCATGCACATATAGATACTTTGAATCTGCAGATACACCACCCTCCCTTCCATGCAATGACGATGGAATCTATCGACAACGATCTGATTGGCCGGTCAACTTACAACGTTGTATACATGGTTTATACGTGTTATCAAGGATGAATTGTGGGTATAGCTGTGCAAAAAAATGCAAGCCCGCCTCGATCGCACGTATTATATTCATGTATGAAAAGTAATTCAACCGACAATTAAGAGCATCCTTCGAATCGATAACCACCGCGAGGAGTGTATAATGTTACTAAAACCACACGAGAGGTATACATAGGTGCGCACTTGCTTCCTCGTACATGATCGCGAGCCCGCGCCGAAAAAAAAAGAGCCGAGGCCAAAGAAAGGCTGGCCAATTTATATGTATGCGCAATGGTACGCGTTTTGCAAAAAAAAAAAAAAAAACAAGTGCACTCGTTCCTCGACTCATTGACCATTTTCGGGACTGCCGGCGAAGCGAAGGAGAGTGCAAGTGCAAGAACGCGTCCCCGCCGAAGCGCTCTCGTTTCGCCGTCGTCGTCCCTGAAACCTCGATCGGCTCGTAACGTTGCGTAACATCGAAACGAAGAGGTGCAGCTCTCTTTCTCCGCTTCGCTTTTATAAGGACGTTGCCGGAGGAGAAACTCTGCGTACAAGTGGGTTAGTAGATGATGACGAGTATCGAAAGGCTTACGCAAGGAGGACGAGCGTTACGTGTGCGTGGAATACACAGATATATAAAGAGAGAGAGAGAGAGAGAACATGTAAACGTGTGGTGCGGTTTTTTTGATGGATGTTTTTTTTTGTTTATATAGTTGTATGATTCGCGGGATTTCTCCGACGCTGATAAGCCGGTCTTACCAAATTCAGCTTGTTCTACTTACATCTATTCGATCCTATACTTTTGTCAGCTTTCCATTTATACACGGCAAGTATTGAACAGTTACAACAATGTCCCGAAAATCGTGACCACCGATTGTATCGCAAAGACACCAAAATCATTCAATTAACAGCGAGTGTAAAAGAAAAACCTATAGAGGGAAGCAAGGGGTGGGCAATAAAACCGATTTCTAAACCATAAACGCGTCCACGCCAACAAGTTCCGAGCGTGCAAATAACCCTCGGAAAACCATAAAACCTCAACAAAATCGCAATAAAGTATTCCCTTACGAGGCAATAATCGTCGCGCCGTCTAATTATACACCACACGCGTTAGCAGACTCGACTGTACGCGCTACGCGTGAGACACTTTTTTTTTTTTTTTTTTTTCACGACCAAGCAGTATAAGTACACGTAAGCACGAGTTATACGGGAATAAGTCGAGCAAAGCCAACCAGCGCAGTGGACTTTTACTTTTACGATATATATTACGCGAGGCGGGCGTGGGTAGCGCGCGTTTTTTCTTACAAGCAAGTGTCCCAGTGTAGGTATTGCCGATCCCGCCCACGCGCACCCGTTCCGTCATGCGTATGTCATACTGTAGCAGCATCTTTTTTTTTTTTTTTTTTTTTCAAACCCCAGCTACGTGACGCAACAACCACGAGTCGAGAATCGGTTGCGTTCGCGGACGCAAATTGAAACTTTACTCGCTCGCGACTTATTTTTTCCTCTCCGAGAGAAGCTCTTGGGCGATTAACAGCTGCTGTCGACGCCCCCCTCCCCCCCGTTTCTCTTGTACTATCCATCCCTTGTCGTTAAAACTTTATTCGCGCGTAAAAGCACGACCGCGTGCAGCCATTAAAACCCGACGCATGCAAAATGACTCTTGGCCGCGCGTACGAGAGCTTCAAAATTTTCCGGAAGGCATTTGTCTTGTCGCGATGCGGTAATTAGCCACCGCGCACTATATGCTTACGCACCGAAAAAAAAAAAAAAAAAAAAAAAAAAAAAAAAAAAAAAAAAAAGACATAAAATAAAAGAGAAAACAAAGCAGAGGAAGAAGGAGGAGAAACAAACAAAGCAACCGACCAATTAACAGTCGGATGTAGCGCCCGCAATTTAGTTGCATACCCGCGTGTACTCGCATATATATACGTTTCCTACCGATTAATCTTCAAGCTATACTCTGCAGTGCATCTCGCAGCTATCTGAACTATTCCGTCTGTGTGTGTACAGACAAAGGGGGTGAGAAAAAAAAAAAAATCGCGCAGTAAGTTAAGTACTTGCATAAATCACGATTGCAACAAAGCTTGGAAGCAAAGGGAAGACACGGGGTCGTTTCTGCGACCCTATACGACAACACCACGGCTGGCACGCGTGATATGCGATATGGAGAGAAGACGAGGTGCTTTTTCATTCTTATACGTCGTACAGCCCTTTGTTCACTCTTCGTTCTCCAAAGGCTCGTTCTGGAGGAAAGCCATGCGGAGTTATTTTTACGTGTATACATTTTACGCGCATGTCTTGATGAAAAACACGTATATGAAACGGAGGAGGCTATAGGAAAAGAAAAAGAATCTCAAAGAGGACGGTCGTGGCGTTAAAGTGCTTTTCATTAAACGCAAATGGTACGCTAGTCGTACCTCCAGTGGGAAAAAAAAAAAAAAAAAAAAAACGCATCGTGCGGTGATTGCGCGGCACACGCACCTCGTGTATTTTTAACGAGTTCGCTCATCTTCTTCTTCCCCTTTTTACCCAAGATCGAAACATATAATGTTATACATAACTTGGGCACTTTTTGTCGGCCGAGGGATAACATCGGGTACAAATTCGAGGCGTTACCTCATTCATTACATGCGCGTTACTTACACGAGTTACGACTCGAGCGCGAGATTGCTTGGTTCCTAATATCCTCCTGTGTATTACGCGAGTGACGGCTTCTTCGTATCCGTATAATGTAATGTTGTTATTCGAGCCTCGCTGCTATACTTGAACTTTTTCTTCCCTCAATACTTTTTTTTTTTTTCGGTAAGTATCGGGGGAGGGGTAAGGGGTCAAGGTATAGCTTGTACCGCGGTTGTGACTTTGATCGAAGCATACGTTTCGACAGCTGCGCGAGAAACACGTTTGATGGAGGAAAAAAAAAAAAAAAAAAAAAAAAAAGCATCTTGAAAGGAACGATCGGATGAAACGCCATGCAAAATAATATTACAAGCCATCCCCGAGGACGAGCCATAATTCACGGGGAGCGCGCGCAGTACGTGTAAGAACAGCTTGCCGACAGAGAGCCAAGATAACGCGCAGGGCGCGTCGCGTCGTAAAGAACACACACACACACACACACACACACAACTGCAGATTGCAGCGAAGGAATCTCTCTCCCTCTTTTCGTTGCGCCCATGCAGCACGAGGAACTTGTGTGTACGCCCACAACGTTATACCCATATGTATATAGCGTATATGTACAGGTATCGCGGTGCGCTGGAGTTTTATGATGGCGCGACGTTGCGCTTTATTAGCAATATTTGTCGGACAGTGGGGGGGGTGGGGGTTGTTGTATACATGTACGAGCGGAATATCACTTACCCATGGTCGACCCCCTTACTACTTGTTATTTATATACGGATGCACGCGCGCTCGCGTACATAGTTGTGCGTGATTTGAGACTAGACAGAAACGCGCGTGGAAATACAAATGGAAGATCGGTATGATATCGGGAGTCGGATGATCGAGGAATACGATGTCGTTGACCATTACGGAGGCTTGCCAATGATGCCCCGATGGAGGGGTCCTGCAGGGGTTTACGGTGAAACAACTTGTTGCGTGTAATTTATGAACGGTCGAGTCATCAAGTCCCCCAAAGATTGAAAGATATTTTTTTTATTTTACTTCCTTCAAATCTCACTTACAAGCGAGAGATTTTTATCTCGAGTCGAGCCAAATCAAACAGTAGGTACGTTATGAGGAATGTGCTCGGGAAAAACATATTACGCTCCAGAAACGAAGCACCCCTGGTTGACTCTCGAGCACATGACTCGATTGTTGGATTCTTTCGTGTACACCAACGGAGGAACGTACGTAGATATATTATATAGTGTTTGCCGAGGCTCACCTTCACAAGTTGTACCTCCACGTATATAAATATATACATATACAATTCAAACATTTCGTTCCTACATCACGTTGTAATGTATATAATACAAAGTGCGAAGGGTACATTGTATAAAGTGTTTGAACTACGACCACGGGACCGTATGGAATGTGTCAAACTGGAGACCAACCACACGCTTGACTTTTCCGCATTCCCGGTCGTTCATCCTGCCTTCGGTGTGCTATGATATACAGTGATTTTAAAAATCGTTATTCCCGTTGAGTAGAATAAACAGCTCAGGCTGCCTAACTCGCCTATGGTTAAACGCGCGCTGATGCACATAAACCGATAATTGACCGAGGTGACGTTGGATCGCACACTATATATCATACGATCACCGTTATCAACGCACTCCCCTCCGACCTTTCCTGACATGGAAGCGATTTAATCGTCCATATTTACAGCAGTTGACGTCATTTTCATCTTTCGGGAGCGCACGCATCGTGTCGACAGGATCCGTTATTGCCGAATCGCGCAACTCCCGACACGCTCACCCCCCAAGTGAGTATATTATAATATATAGTGTTTATTGTACCAATGGTGCGGGGTATGATATATGTTGTGTATACACGGGTATTGGTGGTTTTTAACTTACGGCCCAGGGTAATTGTATCTCGTATAGGCAGATAAAAGGTATAGGTACATACGTGCATACCCTTTACGAAAGGTTCGTTCATCCATCCCCCCTAGGGAGCAGCATGCGATGAACCGTACATGCATATATATACGTGTATGCACGATGCTCGTGCAAAACTTTTCCGGGTTGGGAGTTGGGAGGGAGGAAAAAGGGACTAAATTCGTTAAATGCACGTGATGCCCCAAGTAAAAAAGATGAAACACCCACAGTTGCTTCTCAACAACACGCGGGGGATCCGTTATAGGTGCATACGTATATATATATATCTGTAAGGATGTCTAGCTAGGAGGGGGTGGCTTGGGCTCTCCTTCGGTCACATAACGGGGGTCCAGTTGTGGGCGCTCGAGAGTACATATATAAATCCCCTGCAGGAGAAGGAGCCGATCTCGCCGACGCATATCATCGGTTCGCTTCGCTAGTTCTCTCTCTCTCTCTATACTTGTATGTATGTGTGAGTGTGTATAAACAACTGATACATACAGTATATATATATATATATAGTTTACTGCAGCAGCTATATACGGCGCATCGTCTCAGTCTAACGCCCACCGCGCGTGCAGTACTACCTATACACATGTATACTTATATTGGGTGTATGTATGATATAACCGTTGCAAATACTGTACATGTATGTATGTATACACGCGCGAAAATGCCGTCCTTCCGTGATGGGGTAGGTATAGGTACCGCTAGGCCGTGCAACATAATATTGTGTAAAGGTATAGATATAGGTATACATCATATCACCCTACCGTTGCTTTACATTTTCTCGTACAACGGGAGGATAATATTTCAGTATGGCTGTACCCAGCTGTACCTACTTACTGATTATTGTATACTTACTGATCGATTCGCACTATTTTTTTTTCAAATTGATAATCGCACGATTCGTTTCTCACCGCGTTTCAATTTGTTTCAAATGTACCATACGACGGGTGTTTTATATATATAATAGAATTTGTTGATTAAATTTTTTTTTTTTTTATTCTCGGCAAAACACTTATCTCTATCAAGAATTTGGAATAATCAACGGGGCGTAGGTACCTACAGGTGATTTTGGATAAACAATAATTCGAGGCGTACAGGTAATGTATATTATTACGTGTATACTGACTCGGTCGAGAGTATAAGCACAAACAAACAACTGAAAATGATATACATCGGCACCGTCATCGCGACTTTTTTTTTATCATTGTATATACATACTGTGACGGTGAGATACCGTCGAGCCATGATCGGTAGGCTAGGACCGATAGGGAAAGAAGGAAAAGGGAAAAACGGAGAGGACAGTTAGGAAAGAATGAAAAGGGAAGAAAAAGCCGAAAAGGGATCAGATTAGCTTGGGCCAGCGAACGCGCGTGAAGCGAATTTTTGTTTTGGAGGACGTGAGACACGTCCTCTGGAGTGTTTCCGTTCCTGCGATTGTTGTCGTGGCGGCTGTACTTGAGCTGTCCCCGGTACAGTGTTTGGTGCTGAGTGTCCGGGTCCTGCTGGGATAGCAGACGACGCCGGACTCAGGGTCACCGAGGCCGATACCGTCGATCTCGGCCTTCGAACGCTGCCAGTAGGGACGCCTACTGACCTCAGCGTAACCGCTCCACTGCTCCCGTGTAGACTTGGCCTGCGAGAGGCATCGTCGGGGAGCGACCCCGCTTCGCCGTAAGTACCTGCCAACAGGCAGTTTATTGTAAAGGGCAGCGGCCCTAGATTAGCCCGCGTTGTCTGCCCGGTTCGCGTTTTCGCGCCGCGAGCACGTCGAGCAAGCGCGCTCGACGTGCGAGAATTAAACACACACACGCACACACACACACACCC
>NW_019379587.1:2145424-2159291 GCF_000648655.2 Copidosoma floridanum
TTTTTTTTTTTTTCATTTATTTATTATTTATAAAACGATGCACCTACAATATGGCCGGTGAAAAAAAAAAATAAACATCGCACTCTAGTTATAAAAACTAACTTATATGTACGAAAAAAAAAAAAAACCCCAGCTTGACCAACTGTTCTGAACCCCTAACTAAGAATCTCACGTGCATATGTGTATGTGTGTATACACACGAGGAGTCAACGTTACATTGGTGAGGGAGGGCGCTGTAAATGTTTTCCCTCTTCGTAAATTGCAAAACGATCCGCAGGTACTTGTACGTATATGTATACACGACCCCCACGTAAGTACAGGACTAATGTGGTGTATAAAGGGACCGTTGGAGGCAAGTACAAAGTACACACGTATCCTACCAAGCAACCATTACAACATACCCTGTAAGTGCAGGTACCGTAAATAACGTAGGCAAGGTATTTATACGTTTGATTCACTCCTAGAGGGGTAGAGTAGCCTTTTATTTTGAAAATCGCGTGCGCAACGAGAGAGTTGGCCGTTATTGTTGTAAAAACGGTACCCTGCACACCCAATTTATACCTATACGTGTACACACCACTTGGCTTACGGTATTATCTACATTTTTCCACGGAAAGATCAAACAAGGGGTAGAGATAGAGAGAGTGGGAGTGGGGGGGGGAGTTAAACAAAAGTACGTATATAGGTGTTATATATAGACACATGCACTCACCAGTTCGGAGGGCATGGTGTTGCAGGACCTTAAGGGTAGGGTGTAGGTAATGGGAGCCGGTTGGCTCCTGTACTCGTGCAGGCACGAGCTGTTCTTCGATAAACCCCGGGGATAGACGAACCCGTGGAAGTTGGCGTTGCCCTCCGTCGAGATCTGCACGATTATCGATTCCCGGGCGCACTCTATCTGCACCGTGTCCGCTATCGACACCATTCCTCCAGTGGCTACCGCTACTGCAACAAGAGAACAAAAAATATATATGACCTATGTATATTATACATGCATAGGTCCATAAATGTTTTTTTTTTTTTTTCCCAGATCTCTTTTTAAATTTAATTTCAATGAAAAATGAGACAAGCTTGTACGAATAAGGGATAGCATAGAGAAAAAAATGTTTTTTTTTTTTTTTCCCCACCTATTTATACTCATTATTGTTTATAGTTTAAAAAAAATAACATTAATACATCAATACTGTATAACTACATGTAAAGGTACCAGCGGAAGAGATGGGGAAGAGTGCTCGAACAAATACATCCATTCATCCTCTTCCCTTGTATACCTATACATATATTATATACTCATACACCATGCATCATATCTATTACGACCGATCGAGCGTCCAATACAGTTACCACCATTCAGTATGTTGTACTGGCTCGCAGCTATACGATGGGCCTCGAATCAGCGTGCGAATGCAGAAGCGTCCCGTTGTGTTGCGGGAAGTGTGCGATAGGCACTGCCAAGAGGCCATTAATTAAATCGTCCGTCCGAGAAAAATATGGCACTGGGACCCATCAACTATACTCCTTTGTATCCCTTTTGTTAACAGTGTGATAAACGAACGGTGTATGACGATGATCATGTGATCTATATATATCATAGTAACTGTTACACACGCGAGGTAGTGCCGTTTCGTTGTTCTTTTCATTTGCCGTCGCCGCAGTCGTAATACATATATACGTATAAATGCTCTCTCTTTCTCTAATAATGATACCTCTGTTGTGCGACTTAACGGTTCGGCTTTTTAATCGGTGCTCTTTCTCGCGTCTACACATGTCTATGGTACGACGCCGATGCGACACGTGAAACACCTTAGGGCGAATATTAGAGATTTACGGTACCATAAATTTGTATTGGATGTACCTATAGCGAAATATTGATACGTCTGGTTGGATTATATATGTATATATTATACGAGTAGTTACGATGTAGAGCAAAAATCAAGAGAAGGACGCGGACCCCGAGCCAAATATCATTGAATGCCACGTTAGTGAGTTATATAACTCTTACGCGGTATACCTATATACGGCCAGTGCCGATGGCGTATATATACGTATACCCATTGTAGGTAGATGTATATACCTACCAGTACAACGGTTGTTTTCGGCATTAATTCATCCCCGAGAGTTTAATAACCCCCCTGAGACGCTACTGGCCATTCTTGCCTTTTTTTTTCCCTTGTATTCGCGGAACGATGATGATCACTTGATAACTACTTTATTTCAGCGCGATCATTGGAATTAATTAAACTTATACACCGTTGCTGCGTTTCGATTCCCGAAATGATAAAATATGTAATTATAATAAGAAAAAAAAAAAAAAAAAAAATTCCTACGCTATTGAATTGCGTCATGAACTTTTAACCGAGCGAGTAATGGCACCTTGTTACACGTAAAAAGTCACTCTTATCCACGTGACGTAACAATTAGTACAACTAAAAGTTATTCGCGAGACTACACCGCTTCTTCCATTACATACCGTAGAATAAGAGTGTGAAAATCCTGCACTTGTATGTACGGCAACTTTCCTTCCAACGCAACAATAAATATGCACATAAGTTGATCAATTACAGCACAATCGGGAGGGTAAAACCGATTGGCTTTTTGGTGTCAAAATGTTTCAGCCCATCACCACGCGAGCGGAGAAAGAGTGAGCGATTCGCGCATGGTATAAGCTTTTGTTAGTTGGCGGGGAGTGAGTGCGCGCGATTTATAAGCACGCGACGAACGAGGAAGAAGAGGATCCGGCGGAAACGGGCTGTAGGTATATATATAACCATCAGCTCCGGAGACGCTGCCAAGGACTCTCTATACTATATATATGTACATATATCCTTTGTTCGAGTGAGTCACGCAGCTCTCAAAGCTCAACGACTGTTGGACAAAAAAATGAAGAAGGAAAAAAAATCTTCCTCCCTCCCCCAGCGCACGAAAAAAAAAAAAAAAACCAACGCCCATCACGTACACAATTATCACGTCCACGAATAAAAATCCTATAATGCTCAAGCCAATCCCCGATCAATCTGATCTGTTATCTTACATCTCGTCCTCCCTTGCACACCCATTTTTTTTTTTTTTTTTCCACCTGTTCCTTCTTTCTTGCGCATTCCAACGTGTGGCTTTTTTTTTTTTTCATTCGCCTGCGTTTCGCTCTCTCCTTTTCTGTATACATATCCAAGAGCTACCGAGGAATACAAGATATATACACGGAGAAAGAGAGAGTGCGACTCTACGTCATATTTATTCCTTTGACGCGCAACGTGATTCATCGGAATGAAACATGATGGCACGGCTGGCTTGGACCGTATATACCTGTACAAACTTATACCTAAATAATACCTATGTATTGAAGGGCGCGGAGGTAACAAAGGCGTGGTGCCATTCGTCGTACCCCTCCTATACGTGCATAAGTATTATCATACACTTAAAAGTACCTATAGGTGTTATTTTGCGGGCTACTGCCGACTTCCGCTTCTTAACTCCCTGTCTCAGTAGTCGTGGCTTTTTCACCCGTGTGCACGACGATGCGCGTGTACATTCCAACGATACAATCCGATGTACTTTCAGGAACAAAGCAATCCACCATTGAACGGATGGCAAGAGATGGAATGAAAATGAATAATTTTCGCAGAGAGAAAGCAAAGAAAAGAAAAATAAAGGAGAAAAAAGGTGGAAGGATGATGCAGGTAAAACCCGAAAATTCACGAGTGCGGCCGTATTTAAACAGTTGGCGTTTGCATCAGGGATTGTATAGTATATACTTATGGCCGGCCACGCTGGAAGTAAGAGCAGTTATGCAAGCGCATGCTCGCGGTGACTCGTGCCCTGACAGTTAAATACTCACGTCTCCCATCGTGCATAAAGTCAAGGAGGAAAGGAAAAAAAAAAAAAAGAAAAGAGGATTAGCCCGCGGTGCAGGATGGGAGGGCTGCTTACGCAGTCGGAATAATTATCGCACGTGTACACATGGATACGAAGAAAAGGACTGACGTACCTATACGTTGTACTTACATACATGGAGATGCCGGTATCCTTTTTTGGCTGGTACCTTTTCGTATTTTATTTCTCTTCCCTTTTTTTTATTTTATGTTTGACCCGTATGCGCTGCGAACAATTGTTTCGATTTCCACGAACGAGAGAACCACAATCTGTCGACGATACTCTTTTTTTTTATTTTGCTATTTCGTGGGCCTTGGCCTCGAAATTTTACGAGCCCAAGAACACGCGATTTATCCCAAAGTGATTGGAAAAACAAAAACCGGATTTTTTAATTCCCAATGATGACGATTATATTTCAGCGAGGGTGTATGTGCACGGCCTTCGGAGCATCTCGTTTTGACATATTTTCTCGAGTATACGAACAACAATAATAATATAATGGCAACGTTTAAATGAGTTTCGTTTTCTTATGTAGGAGGTACGCGCAGGAGAGTTTTGTTTCAGCATAAAACTTTGTTTTTGCCATGCCCCTGTCGGCGCTTGATGTCGGACTGGTTTTTCCTCTTAATATACACGTGGATATATATGTGTGCGCGAGCGTATGGCTGTCTATACAGGTACATATATGTACAGGATGCGTGAAACAGCGAAATCGTTATTTTTAGATTCCGACGAGGTGAGCGTCTTGGCTCGGTGTGGTTCGCGCATCCATGTAAAGTTGGCATTTTTTTTCACGACAAAGTGCAAAAAAGAGATGAAAAAAAAAAAAAAAAAAAAAAAAAAAACGCATAAAAGACAACGCGTCGCTGTAGATGCTGATGGCGAATGGGCGAGCTGTTGGTACGCCAATATCTCGGCACCAGAAACTTGCAAATCGCCGAGAGCTGTTTCAACTGTACGGTCATCGGGGACACTGATTGCGCGCAGTTTTGCCGATGTTCATTGCAGCCACGTATAATCACCAACGTGAGTAAAAAAGCCGGAGGTAAATTTCAAATTTTTCATCCGTTTTTCAAAATGTCCTGGTTTGCGACAAGTTCAAAGAGCGATCTTCCAATCATTTGTCCGTATAATCTTTCTTTGGCACTATTATAATGAATTTCTCGTTGTTGCACACCATTCACCCTTCACCTCAATTTTTTTTCCCTCCTCCGATGTTACGATTGAACGTCATAATTACCACGTTGAAAATAAGTTATCCATGGCGATTTGCTCGCATATGAATAAAACAGCTTGGCGCACATCACCTCTACACACCCGTGTGTATTATATGTCTTGCACAAGGTGTGCGAGTTTTATAATATAAGTACATCGAAAGAAGAAGAAAAAAAAAAAAAATTGTGTCCATCAGCCGTACGTACGTAAACACACACCCACAGCTATACAATAGCCACGCGCTACCGGTCACGGTGCGTTGCGCCTCAAAGTAGCTTCATCCGCGCGCATCAGCGCACTTGCAAGACCAGCACCCACACACACGTGGCGAACAAAAACAATATTACCATCACTTACGTGTTACATTGGTATACATAAGTTACTCACTCCCGCTATTATCCGAGGGAGGGGGGCACGATGAACCAAGTGTTCCTATATATATGCACGCGAATGGCCCCAGGATAAGAGCGTATCCAAAAAGGCGCGCTTCGTCCATTATAACGTACGCATCGCTCTTGGCGTGTGCGCGAGTCGTTTGAAAAAAAGTTGGAAGGCCATGCACGCACAGGCGCTACTTTGCATGGACTATAATTGGGAAACAAAAGTGGGTAGGTGGATGCGCAGGCCCCCATTTTGCCATTGTTACGAATCCTGCGGCAGAACAGCTACAACTAAACGCGTAAGTATATACAAAGTAGGTATGTATACATACATACACATGTACAGAGGTGAGTTGTTGCAAAAGTTTTGTTCGGCCACCAAATAACGAAACAAATACGGTGTGGGCGTGTGCTCGCGCATATATTATAGGCACGCGAGTAATGAGCGACCCTGCAGTTTCGTTGGTTGCATCACGCGACGCGTCTTTCAAGCTGTTGTTCGGCCGGCGTTTTGTTTCGACTTTACCGATGATTCCGCCCTGTCTTTCTCTCCGACGGACAGACGCATCCTTCATTAATGCGAGACTTTGTTTTTTTTTTCTTTTTTTTGTTGGTGTACCGCAGGTACTTATGCTCTGCCGTTCGACGGTCTTTGTTATACACGAGTATGTACACTTGAGCTATTCTATAGATATTTCTAGATATTTCGAAATTAAACTTGGCGAAGGGTATATCTGAGCAGTTACTCTCCGTGTGTGGATCTTTTTTGTTTTATTGTTGGATGTACTCGCCATACACGCAAAAATGAAAGGACTTTTCGCTTTCTTCCTTCCGGGGACGGAGGAAAAGTTACCTTAGAAAGCGAGTATGTCCACATCTGTGGGTATAGTGAACGAGGAATATTATCTGCTCGTAGGTACGCTAAATCTATGGTTTTTTTTTTTTTGTTCGCTTTTGTTCCCATTGCCAAAGTATGTATACACTTGTATAGGTAATATTACAAATGCAAAGACGCTGCGGAGCGATTCTTTTGTTGTACATGAAATATTATGCGCAGCGCGAAAGGATAGTAAGTATATAGCCGCGGATCGCTGTGTGTGTCCGTTGGAGGGCGATCGTTAAGTGCGATAAAAATACAATACATACAGAGCGTGTTTCACGTAGTTAAACAAAAGGGACGAAGAGAATTCGAAAGAAGAAGTACTTAATTACGAGCGCGTCGAATCCTTTTGGAAAATACAGTTTTCGTAACTCAGTGACAGAATATGTAGTCCCAACTTGTTAATCCGCGGCACGTAACTTTACGATTCCGTGGTCTTTTCGCCATTAAAAAAAAAAATCTACCTAATAAACATTCTGTTCTTGTCTTGTCGAGACATACACTGTACGGTAAAACGTAACACTGACCCGGCGGAATTTTTAACGCTAAGTTCACTTGGTCCGCGTCCAATGAAAACATGCTATGGTTACGTCAGACTGTGCCACGGGGTCTGGAACATGCACATCAAGCGATGACGAAGGCGCCATTGAATGATGTTCTTCGGAAACTCGAGCAACGATATGAAGATTTTATTTATCCATAAAAAAAAAGGTACCGAATAATTCAATATTCGCATAAAAATACCCATCATTACCTGTCCTCTTTCCGAGTTTTTGTACAAATAAATTTACTTCATAGATAAGCAGTGTAATTTTTATTGTTATCTCACGAGCAGAGGTCTTACGAAATCGTTGAGTACTTGCAAACGATTAAAATAACAGAAAGTATAAAGAACGCCTGTTATGGCACACGTGGACGCTCGGAATGATTGAGACCACACGCGAATACAAAAAATATTGAGAAAAAAAACAAATTTTTTTTTTTTTCGGTCCTCACGAGCAAAGATAATAATGGCATTTTCATCGCGTGAAGTATAGAGCTGTGCCGTTACATCTCTCTATCCCCCTCAAGTGTACGAGTCTTGCGTGCTAGCACGAGCCGAGCGAACCTCGCGTTTTTCTCTAATCATCGCAATCATTATAACTGTCCTCTCGTGCTTCGAGAAAGGACCCTCTCCTCACCTTTTCTTTTTCACGTTTACGTATTCATGTATATTTTTTAATTTATTTTACACCCTACGAGGTACCCTACGAGGGGGTATATGCACTAATGATAAGAAGGGATGATGGGTGAGGTGCATGAGATTGGCGCAACAGGTAATTTTGAAATGAATAACACTCCAACGGGTAGATGGTACGCGCAGGAGGGAGATTAGGGGATCCTGTAGAGAAGCTGATATTGCCAACGATAGCGCCCTTGAGATTTTTTATACGCATGGGTGCGTGTTATCCGAGATACGGCTGATGATGGCTGGTGTGCACGAATCAAAGATATGATTTTTCAATTGTACGTGACCTTTCAGTAATTAATGTAAACCGATGTTGAGAGTTTCAACGGCTCAGCAATGGTTGGCGTGTAAGCTCAAAAAGTTACGAGTTATTATTTTCATAGGGTTTTTTTTTTTCGATGCAAAAGCCATCCGACACGTCGAAGGACAAAGCACACCAGATGTATGTAGAAAGACGAACCAACACCTCCGAATTCAGGTGACAAAGTATTGAATTGTCCGAGGGAGCAATTATACCGTAGTTCCCACGAAAAAGGAAAATGATGCGCGGTATTTTTTCACCGAACGCCTTCCTTACAAAGGTGGTACGAGGAATAGTAATTAGAGGAAAAGGACGGAGGTAGTTAAAAAAAAAAATAAAATCCCCCCAAGAATCTATCGCAATCGGCAATCGATCTATAGATTACAGGCTTCTTTCGAGCCATGCACGATGATACACATATAATTGTGGGGAGTGATGTGACGAAGCTAGCTTGTTCCATAGACCCTCGAGAGACGAAAAATGCCCTACTCGGAGATAACGATCTCCGGGGCCATATTACCCAATTGTATAACCTTGATATTTATCGATCGTCCCCGAGGAATAACTAACGTGATAAAAATCATAATCACCCATACAGTATAGTCCCAAACACATAACTTGATGGTAGTTGAAACGAGGGTTGGCCAAATTGTTTAACTGAATGAATTTGAAAAAAAAAGTCCTTTGACCAAAAGCAACGTGGTACAGGAATGAGTATTACCTCGCGCGGTTATGTGAATTTCACACTCGACGCTCGGCATAATGCGTTTAGGTGTTGCTGCACAACGAGAGAATAAAAAGGACGCGTGTATAGCATAAGTATATTGCGATGGAGCGTCAGTCACCACCCAAAAGAGCCGGACACGCTTGACGTGAGCAGAGGCGACCGCGCACAAGTGTGTAGCCATAGACTTCCGGTCCCGCGTGTCCAGTCATGGTTTCCGTTAAACGTACACTTGTATACGAGTGCGAGCGAAAAAGGAGGCGTGGGTACTCACGCAATTATATATATATATATTTTCTTCTTTTTTTTTCCCCTCCAAGCCAACAACAAATATGTTGATGTGTTACCTGTTACTTCTGGTGGTCGTACACATGACACGTTGGTAAAAAGTACATATCCACTTGTTCTGTGCTGTTTAAAAAAAAAAAAAAAAAAAAAAAAANACGGCGACCTTCCGTCCGTCCGTACATAAACTAACTCTCGTTCTCTTTGTACATAAGTATGCACATGTACTTCAATTAAACTCTGTACTTACACTGCCGGCGTGTAATTAGCAAGCCGCAGTTCAGCTCCGCAAATGTTATAATTATATTTGCGCGTTGCATAAGTATATATATATATATATATTCGTGGCGTTTTGCGTCATTTGAATAAAAAAAATGAAATTAAAACACCACGCAAAAATATGTGTACATTGGGTACCAAAAACAGTTTGACGTATCCGTGCAAGTGTGCCAAGGGCTCGCGTCGTGAGTGGACAGAAGCAAGAGAGAGAGAATGTCAAGAACGAAGATCACGAAACTCATCGCCACGGGGGAATATACGTACACGTGTATATGATCCTCGGGAATTTGCCGTCTATACGTTATACATACCGTGTGCCACAGAGCTAATACACCGCGCGCACTGTGCCTTGGGGAGTGAACGAGATCACGGGTATACCCCTATATGTAGCTGCTTCACTTGCATAACCGGCGGCGCAGTACTTGTACACATGTATATATTATATTGTACACGTACACGTGAGCCACACTCGACTCGAGATCGCCCGTATCAGCTTCTTTCTCTCCCATCTTCTTTTCTCCTTACTCTTTTTTTTCCATCTCCCTTTGGTATACAAATGTATATAATATATACGATGATACTTTGTATATACGCGCAAAGAATGACTTTTAGATCGACCCCGGGAGATATAGCTCGCGGTGCAGGGCATAATTTATATATATATATATATATTTCTTTTGGGGGTACCGTAGACACGTATAGGTTTGATAGAGAAGTATACATTCGTACAAATTATTTGTGTGGAAAACTAAAACAGGAGCAACAGCTGCAGGGTATTTTCATTTCACCCGATTGGCAGATTCCTCTGTTAGTTTTGATATACGTATATGAGAACAATCACCACCGAGATTCAGGGAAAAGAACTGCGGCTGTACGAGAGATATACCGATAGAGTTCATCCCCGTACGATATAAAAAAAAAAAAAAAAAAAAAGTGACGAATTTCGAAACGGATCGGGCCTCTTTTACCCCGTCAAACGGTTCCCCACGGACATAAGCACGAAAATCAACGTAATCGCCAAACTACAGTACATACAGCTGTGGAATAGCGCCAAAGTCCTCATTCGCGTGTACCCGTAGGGACAATTTTTACGGGTAAACCGTAATCGATTTTTATCCAAAGGGTCAACGAACCCTGAAAGTATAGGTATAGGTACACAATAACAACAACCAACAGCAACAGCATAATCGTCGAAACCTAGCAATTTTCATCAAACGCATCAGCACAACCGTGAGATCATCGTATACTAATTTCGATGTGTCCGTCCCAATGTGCCGTACACGGTATACAGTCGAGACAAAATGCAAAGGGATGAGCGGCATGTTGTGGATACTGCCTATAATCCCACATCCACCGGAGCCGGTACACCCATACATGTATATATTTTTTACGACGCGCGCGCGTCAAAACTGATTGCTCGGACTCCCTCGCACCGTAAAGCCCGTACCGTAAGAGTACCGTGTACCTTGTATCATTATAAATATATACCTATACGTATCCCAGGCGAGGGAGCGCGTTTGCATGGATACATCTACCACACGCACGGCGGACACGGATGCACCGTTACAAGTATATATACCTAGCACTGAACAGACCGTCATGCCGTCGCTGTAATTACCATTGGACAGGGGTGGGAGGGGTAAAAAAAAAGTGCGCACGAGTGCCCCCTCACTCGCTCTACATACCTTTTGAGCGACTATACCACCTCATACAGCGATGCTCTCTTCTTGTAATTCTTTCCTCTTTCCATCTCCGTCATCAACGAGCGTGAAAACCCATGCTGTACACGCTCGGGCCTTTTTATTTTGCCGCTGGATGTGTACACGGATTATCTTCAACCGTGGATCTATGCGTCGCTTCTCTCTTTCCCCCCCTTTTTTTTTTCTCACAACGCTAGCCGTACGGCCAATTACGCACATCCACGTTGTTATGAATTATAACATTTTTCAACTTATCACTCGTACGTGGGCTCTCCTCGGTTAGTCTACATTGAGCTTACTCGCAAATATTTTTGATTTTTTTCTTGTTTTGTTTGTTTCAAGTACAATGTTGCAAACACTATGATTATCGGCATGTTGTATTGTCAATGTTATCCATCAGGTGTAGTGTGCACAGCAAGTGCTTCCTTTTACTTTCTACATATTATATACTATATATATATATATATACATGTAGGTATTTATGCAAATTTCATCACTCTAATACACCCTCTTGAAAAACAGTCGATAAATCGTGGACTTGCTGCGGATCATAAAAAAAAAAAACAATGAATGTTTCAACAACTGCGCACTGTTCACAATATACTTTTGGATTTATGGCGCATTGCGGTTGGATTAATGTTAAAAGTGAAAATTTCGCATATTTTCTATTAGCGTGCAATAATACGCAAAATCACCGATCCTTGCGTATATATTACCCAACGCATGGACTTTCGTGTGCGTCGATCTTCCGTATAAATATAGGATCAACTTAACGAAGACCGACCCCTACCCGAGAAAACATGATCATACAATAGCAACAACAATTGAAAGGACGAGGTATAGCGTGGGAAAAAAAAAGCAACGATCCCGAGTCGGTCCGTAAAACTTTGGAATAATTAAAAAAACGCGCAACGCAGCGCCTTATACCTACCGTGCATTAAATAAACGACGCGGGCCCGCGCGAGCATCGCGATCGCCTCGTGAAATTACGCGCGCCTGAGAAAGCCGGGCGCCATAGAGATCCCAGATGATGATGATGATGTATATCGATACGGCGTTTATTCTTATTTTATCCTCCTCTCTCGCGTATTATGCAACAGGTGCGTATGGGATATAATACCTATGTACATGTAGAAACAAAGCCGCCGCAGCGCGTGAGTATTTGGATCGGAGTACTGCTCATTCAATATACCTTGTAAACTTGATTATTATCCACGGCGACCTTCCGTCCGTCCGTACATAAACTAACTCTCGTTCTCTTTGTACATAAGTATGCACATGTACTTCAATTAAACTCTGTACTTACACTGCCGGCGTGTAATTAGCAAGCCGCAGTTCAGCTCCGCAAATGTTATAATTATATTTGCGCGTTGCATAAGTATATATATATATATATATATATATATATATACGCATACATTGGTACAGGAAGACGTAGATGATATTTTCAATGGCAAACGGATGACGATGAGTCGAGATCAGACAGGGCGAGGTGTAAACAAACATATACACGTAAGTGATTGCAAGTATAGGTATACATGGTTGTTGATCCTTACGTTACAACGAAAGATCGACGCATCTTCTCTACAATTGTAGTTTATTGCAAATAGGGTATACCAGTATCATCTATACCTATATGTAAAACGTGTACAGCTTCCTTGTGTACAGATGATAGAGGTGGGAAAAAACAGGTGTCTCAAGAATCCACCTACAATTGGACTAAAAAGAGCCTCCCCCCCTCCACCAACGTACTTATCACTGTGCAGTGGACCCAGAGAATAAAATACAAACAACTAAGTATTATACAATAGGTAACACTACGGGTTTGGTACGACGCGCGATCATCAAGGCACTTTATATACCTACTCGTTAGGATACCTACATACGGTGGTACAGTTGCAGTAAAAGTGGAGTTATCTTGGCCATCGGAGCAGGGATCCGCTCTCAAACGTATAACGAGAAATTCGGCTTAACCGATTTTTCAGCCCCAAAAAGGTCGTGCGTATACCTTATACAAAGTCGGTAACGACCTGTATTGCAACTATATCGGTATATAGGCCCGTGTAACATCTGGCTGTTATATACGCGGTTTGTAGGTTTATACCAGAGTATAACTATACTATAAAGGCACGCGTACCTATGCACGCCGAGTAAATTTGTTAACCTCGGTTTCCCCTCTAACGGGGCCTTTCGCCCCTCGTTCCCTATACAGGCGTGTCCATCCGCGTGATCGAGGAGATCGGCAACTTTTTTTTTTTTGTTTTTTCACTTTTTTCCGCAAAACAGCGAGCGCGCGCCCGTGTAGACAACCGTTTTATTTATACTATGGCGCCTGCACGTATATACCGTTAACCGCCGTAGCGGCAACGGTGGCCAAATAAAACGGTATATATACGTGTGGTACCTACACTTATACACGAGGAGTCCGCTGACCCATTGCACTTTTTTTTTTTTATCTCCAAGCCGCATCGTCGGGCTCTTGTAGGTACGCGCGGTCGATGAGGCATCACGAGGTATCTGTCGTTCCGTGATCGCTTCTCTCTCTTTCTTTGTCGATTCGATCCACTCTTTTGTCCAACAGGTCCTCTGGCTTCCGTTTCGATCAACTATTTTTTCACCACCCCCCACTCCTGAGACCTCGCGGATTCCTAAGCCGCGACCGAGCGTGTGTAGCCTTTTTTCTCTCTCCATCCGTCCCGATGCATATGATGCCGATTATTTACCCCTCCGTGCAAGGTCGAAGAGACGATCGGTACTCAACTCAATCCCCTCGAACAACGAGATACTTGCCCTGTACGATATACGTACCATTTCATACGTGTATATATATATCTATATATATTCTGTCATTTTATTTTACCGCGACACTCTAACACGCTTTCGATGGTCTCTGCATTTTTCACCCTGTCACCATACATACATATACAATTATATAATACTGAAAATATTCCTGTACAGGAGTCGTATACCGCTACAGTCAAGTATATATATATATTCTTGCGCAT
>NW_019379587.1:2159305-2205751 GCF_000648655.2 Copidosoma floridanum
TATATATATATATAAATAACGTTACTCTCTCGAGCTACCATCAGCTATAGTTTTGCGGGCATGAATTAAAACGTTGATTGATTGATTACGCGGCACGCGAACCGTCGCGTCGTTACATGACCAGTATAAGTCCACATGATACATAAATATACACTATCGGCATATCGCTTATCTCGATCGAAATTCACTTTGAATATCTGAAAATCTATATATTATAATGACCGTGTCGCCAACGCTTTCGTACACGCGCTATCTTTCCGGCAATCGAGACATCTCTGCACCCACATTTACCCACATGTACATGTACATGTTATTTATTTATGTTGTATTGCTACAACGTCACCCATCGCATCGCTTTGTCTGTTATCAGAGGCTTTTACGCCTATATACATATATGTAGCGTATGTATGGGTTCTCGCGGAGGAGAGCTAACGGATTCTTGGCAAGTGGAGGTATGCACGTGCAAGCGAGCAATGCGCCCTACAGGCTCAGTCGTTGGCCGTTTAATGATCCCTCGCTCGCACTAGTGTTATACACAAGGGTGCGTGTATCCTATACTATATATTGTGCCGTAGCTCGATCATTAAACAGGATAGCCTAGCGCTTCCTGTTTGCGTATCATAGGTACGGCTCGACTCCGCGCGTACGAGGTACATCTACACGTATACCTATATAATACGTACCCTTATTGATCATTTTATTTTCTCACTATTGGTGTGTATACTCCTTTTTCTTTTTTCACTCCCTCCATATCTCATGTATGTACGCGTTAGCGCAACGCAACGGCTTTTACGTTTATGTACCTCCGATGTGGGTCCTTTTCTTTGTTTTATGCACTCTACAACTGTACCCCGTGTATAAGTGCAGGTATCACAGAATACATTACGCACTTGGACGAGCACCACCGTCGGAGTTGGAAAGAAAAGAATTTTTGGCCGGGGATCGGACAGAACAAGGACATTAACTAAGTATAGTAGAATTTATTAACATTGAAATCTTGGCGCACGTTTTTTTACTCTTGTGGATCGAAAAAAAAAAAAAAAAAAAAAAAATCGCAGACCTAAGGGTGCCGGCAACTACAGGCCATGGGAAAAGAAAAAAACACCAAGCGACCACGTGTACGAGGAGTTTTTTTATCAAAAAAAGTTATATCCCTTTCGTCATCTTGGCGAACAATAAAAAATCACTGCTGCGCACAAACGATGTACATCGATGGGTGATTGGTTGCGGTGCTTAAAAATTAAAAAAACAAAAAAGGTACCACGAGAGATGAGAGTCCGTACGTTAAATACAAGTTTGCACACATGTATCGAGATGAAAACGCGATAGGTATACCGCCCGTTTCTGGTCCATCGAGACAGTGTTATACTTTGGACGACGAGAGATGAGCTTATAATGGAACCTCCTCTGTATAGGATGATGTCTCATTTTTTCCCGTTCACTTGCCGGAATAAAAATCAAAAGGCAAGTAAAAAAGCAGAAGCTACACATAGAAACGCCGAATGGACTTTCTTGTCGGGCTCTGTACAAGTATAACCTATTAGCTGTTCAGAGAGAGACAAGAGCATCGTAATATCTCTTTTTTTTCTCTCGCGCGGCTCCGAGACTAAATTACAACGAGGGAGAGCGTGGTAACGCGCGAGGCCTTGATCAGCCTTACGATTCGAAGTACCTGCGTGCGAGCATCGACACAAAAATGTGTGTGGGAAAAAAAAAAAAAAAAAATTTAACGCGTCGGTGATGGCGGTAGCTTTGAAAGCTGCAGTGTATAAGTACACTCGGCCCGCACCGATGACTCGGCTCAGTGAGACCAAGCCGGAGAGGCTGCGGAGCGAAAAGTGCTCACACAAGTACCTCGTATACACGTGCGCGCTCGTGATTATATACATATTATATGGTTACTTATTGAATACACATATGTATATATATATATATATATTAATTGATCAAATCGATCTGTACACGCTCTCGCGATATAATCGCGTTGGTCGACGAGTGACCGTCGTCAGGGTCGACTTTCTTTCCTCCGGCGAAGTGTGTGCCTTGTACACGCGCTCAAGTTTTATCGCTGATGGCAATACGAGCTACCGGCTAACCAAGTATATATACCTATACATAAAGTATCATATAGGAGATACCTACGATCCAACGTAATGGGAAATAATCGGGACGGTTTGTACAGGTAATCGACTACTAAACCGATACATTTTATTATACATTTTTCACTCACGCGTCATAGTTTAATTTCGTGCTTCTTAATTTAAACACGTGTGAAATAGCTACCACACGAAATGATACGAGAGGTGTGGGTAAACTTTGGTACAGATGAGTACCCGTCCATATGTTATTTGGATCGAATTTTCAAATGCACCTGATACAATAAGTGCATGTGTATACACATATTACTTGAGAGCATCGGCCGCGCCTGTACGCCTCGTATAACTGCTGCGGTCGTCGGTATACAGCTATTACGAAATTTCCATTTCAACTGCACACATCAGCCTTCGAAAGCAGATCTTCACATCACTAGTGTATATCTATCATGTATATACTCGAGCGAGCTGTTGCTGACGTTGAATATATTTTGTACGTAACGTATATATATAAACGATGAAAATGTATATACTACTTTCTACGCGTCTCTCTCTCTTTCTCTCGTATGGAATCGTGTTTTAAATTATATTAATAAGCTCGTTGAACGCGTAATGCGTGCTTAGGATACATTATACATGTATATGCGTGGGTATACACCNTATATATAGGATGAAGAAAATCATTTAGCGCTCGGGACTTTGTGGTGGGAAAAGTTACTTTCGCTCTCGTGCCCGATGATGATGTGAGCGCGCGCTCTCGGCGATCCGGCTCGTTTGCCGGTTTTCTATTTCATCGGATTTCATTATTGGGTATCGTTACTATTTTATTAATCCTCTGGATATGATGCATCTCGGTAGGCGTGTTGTAAAATCATTGCGATTGTTTCGCTCATTCTTTTCGGGGGAATCCCAAATTCGCACTGAAGCTCGTGCTCTCTATATTTATACTTACACTCTTCACGTTGGCTTCACAAAAAAGACAGCAACAACGATGGCTTTCTTGTCAGAGTACACGCATCTTCTGCCTGGACACTTTTTTTTTAATCTGTATTATTCTTATTTTTTTTTTTTTTTTTTTTGTTCCGTAAATCCATACTTACACGTAGAAAGTGCGTTTTTTCGAGGTACAGTAATACGCAACTTTCTCTCTGTAACAACAGCTCTAATATGCACCACCTACAAGGTTGCTTCACACGACCTTCGTTGTTTTTTTTTTTTCCATCCGAGCTGTGGGTACAATGTGCAGTATATATACTTACACCTGCAGCACGTAGACCATTACTTTCACACGATTCTCAATTCTTAATCATTAATACACAAGTAAATTGCGCTATTACTGTAATTGTGATGCGTTGACACACACGCACTTTTGTAACGGATGACAGTTGAATATACGTACATAAACGTGGACGTGACAAAATAAAAAATTACGTACCATTTGATTTCGCCTATCCTACACCGATGCGTCCCGATCGATCGGTCGATCGGCTGTCGAATATTCGTACGTTTTTTTGTTTTTTTTTATTTCATACATCAAGCGATACGTGCTCTTTTTTTTCTTTTCTTTGCACGCGTGGCATGTCCTGCAGTGTAATTGTATACGTGGGATCTCTCGTGTTATCCGGAAGATGTGAAAGTGCAAACGTTTAAGACTCGCAAAGACATTTGGCGACAGAAAAAGAGTTGGGGAGAGAATTTCCTCGGGCTATCTCCATCGCATCTAATCCATCGACTGCAAATTTTTTTTTCTGCAAAACCAGACAGATATCGATGACTGAATAATATGAATAATAATCTCATTCGGAATAAGTTTGATATGAGTTTTGTACAAAGCATGCAAAAGTACCTATTGTATAGGTTCGTTGCACCGATGAGGAGCAATCGCAGGTGAATGACATGAGCAGTGGCACACGAGAGAAAAACACCTTACCTTGGAAAACAGTGCAATTTGCGCATGGATATCTTATGGTGCGCGTGAAGAGTGATATTGTACGTAATGTTATATGGCTGCTCTCTGCACGACCAAACACGTAAGTAGAGGACAGAAAGGCGTATAAACCACGCGGGCAGCAACTTCGGTCCAACCGCGACACTCGATAAGACAAAAATCGCTCCTGATCAGCGCTTTCACAGCTCCCGAGTTTGTTTTATTAATACGTGCGCGCCTATACCTGTATAATATACCATATTGCGGGTATAACAGCGAGAGCTGGGCCTCGTTTTGAAAGGCGAGCTCGGTTGAGTTTGCGCAAACGTTCGCGAAGGAGGATAATATTTTTTCTTCTCACGATGTTTTTTTTTAAAGATGGATCAGTGATTGTATCCTTTTTTAACAAATTCGATGAGAAACTATACACGAGAGAACTCCGGTATCGACCCATCGACATATTATTAGATATATTTACACTTGGTTGAAGATAAAAATCACGCGCGCAAGACTATACAAGGAAAGTTGAACAATAACCCGATTTGTGTACATATTTCTCGGACGCATCGGACAAAACTCGATGAAGCAATGCACGGCTGGCAGATGTGAACGAAATCAAGTTAGTCAAGGGTAAGGTTTGAGCCAGAAGAGAGCAAAGTTCGTCAGCCTCGACTCCCGTACAGTCCGCGGGAGGATTCCTCGGAGTTGAAGCGAAACTTTTGGGAGGATCCTCTCCACTCCTGCAGGTACACATGATACACGGGAAAAGGTCAATGACGTCCGGCGCGCGGATCCCGCGAGCAATGATGCGCCCCGATCTCTTTTTTCCTCTCTCCTCTGCTTCTTCTTCTTCTTCTCGGTCTGTGGATACAAACGTACGTACCACCATCCACTCGTTGTTCTTTTCTCGGAGCGCTACATTCTCCATTTGGTGCTGTGTAGGAGAAGTATAGGTGTGCACGCCGTTTACTACTATACACGAGTGGGGAGAAAATGGCCATTTGAACGGTACATCGGTACAGAAATGACAAGAACTTTGATGAGGCCTTCCCTTCGCGAGCTCTGCGGGAAAATAGTTGGGTGCAATTGCACACACACGCGTAGTACACGGGGTACAAGAGTCGAGCACCATTTTTCCGCGCTCGATCGTTTGGTTTCTTGCGATGACTCGCGGAATCTCCGCGGTACCTCTGCAAAAATACATGATTGCTTTGTCTGTGCATAGCCATGGGGGAAAAAAAAAGTGAAGAGTTTGTTTCCTTGGCTATATACAGGCGTTTCCAATCGAAGCGTTTGCCATGGCATACCTGTGCGAGACTTTCAACGAGATCAAAGGACGGCTTGTTATTGTTTCTCGTGAAACCAAAGGCAACGCTGACGCACAGGCGTAGGATCACTTTGATTCTTGTGAAAAAGAAACATTTTTTTAAATTTCAAATTTACCACTCGTTGAAAGTTTGATATTGGTGAAAGCCGCACAAATAACGCCTTTTGCGTTTGATAATGGACAAACGAGCACCACTTGCCGGCATTGTTTGTGCGCAACTGTAATTATATGTGTATTGATGAAAGAGGCGGGTCGAGAGAGAGAGAGCAAACGAAAAAAAAAAAAAAGTAGATCAGTCCCGACGAGGCATTTCTAACGGGTGAAAATAAAATTTCAGCCGAATGGTATTACATAGACAGCAACGTTCGCACGCGCGTGGAGGCGGGAGAAAGTGTGTAAAAACGTAGGTACACATATAATATACATGTATACGTGTAAGCCTCGTAGAACGAGCCGCTAAACTCGTGAAAATAATTTTCATCCATTAACATCTTCTCCTTTGGCTTCACAAGTGCCCGTAAACATTGTTATGTCTCAGTTGGTGCCAATGCCATTTTACTGCGAGGATGGAAACAGCTCTCCATACCACTCTTTCACTCTCTGTGCACGATAATAGGAATCGCTAATTTTACGAATCGTTCAGTTTTTCCATTTTTCTTTCTATCTTTTTCGAAATAAGTAAGAAAATATCTTTGCTCTTTCGATAATGCGATTACTGAACGTGAAACTGCGTATATATTTGAAGAATCATTTTAGTTAAAAGAAAAAAGAAAAAAAAAAAACGGTAAAAAAAAACATCAGTAGCATTTTAGCCGAAGGAAAAGTATTCAGAAACGCTCCAGCATTTAAAAAGTAGAAACGAAAGCAGTGGTATATACATACACAATACCACCTATGATATACGTGCAAAAGAAGAAGAAGAAGACTTTCGATTCAGCACATTGTACGTTTATACTACTCGCAAGTAGGTACATACATGTATATACATATAGGTAAGTATTACTGTTCGTTTTGCTTGGCGAATCGCGTATAATGCTATCTCGGAGTCCATTTGGATCGATCTCCGTTCTAGCCCCCCTCCCCTCCCCCTCCATCCAACCTAAAGAAGATGGTTCCAGTGGTTGACGCAAAAAAAAAGAAGAGCTACGCGTCTTCTCTCTTTCTCCGCGAGCAGCGTAAATTTAAGTAGGTCGACGCAATTGCGCCTCGCCTTGCCTTTTACGGTTTCTGTGTACACACGGGCAACTCTCCCGAGGGAAGGTCGCCAAACCATGTTTGATCACTTTTTTTCTTCTTCTTTCTTTTTCATGCACACTTGCAGCAGAGGCCGAGGGTATGACGCGGACGTCGGAGCCCTTGAAAATTACACCATAGCACGTGTCCATTATGGGTATATATATATCGCGCTTTGGCTCACCTTTCCTTCGTACATGTATATATATATATTATACGTGTCCGATCTGAGTTTTTTTTTTTTGGTCCACAAGATATAGATTTCTAATCTGTTAATGAAATGCCCGATCGGTAGCACCTGTCTGGGATGTGTGTAGTTATATACACCCGATACTTACACATCCGTCACGTAGCTCGAAAGAGAAGGAAAAAGGGGGACGAGATAACGAAGAAGATGAAGCGAGAGCTCACACCTGCGCGGGACAAGTTTCACTTTCTCGCGAGGCGCGTGTCTTTTTTTATTTCGGGACCGATTGCGACACTCGAGCGCGATGATGCATCGGACGCGTATTTATACATGTAATAATGTGTGGGTTATTTTTCTTCCTTCCCTCTCTCTCGGAGCAATGGAAAGTCAAGCAGCGCCCGAGAGATGTTATTATACGTGTAATACACTCTGGTTCTTGATTTTTCACGGCGAAAGTTACAGTACTTACTCGCGGACGACCTTAAAACCCGATACTCGTTATTACAAGATCTTTACACTTATCGAACTGTATGGTGTAGTTTGTTACACGTGAGTACTATATACTAATGTATACCTACTAATTACCCAACATCGCGGGAACTGTTGTCACAACTAATGTTTATACACTTGTGTCGTTACTACGTATGGATGCTGATAAAAAGTTTATACTTGCATTCCAAACGAATGGGCATAGCGAGTTATAGGTTTGTGTTATATAGATTTAGGTGTTACTTGGGATTCTTTTGGAGAAAACAATTTTTTTTTTTTTCCCTCCTCATTTAATAACGAAAGTGTATCCAAGTAACGCGATTGCGCTCCGTTTCGAGAAACTTTGTCTATTAATTACCTGCATTGTGTACACTGCTTGCCCTCTCGTTAAATTTTATTTATTAATTCCTACATACCTAGTGAATTACACATAAAATGGATAATCATTTTCGGATCCTTTTATCTTTAGAAACGAGCTTTTCACTTTTCTCTGTGGCCATGAAGAAAAAAAAAAAAAAAAATGGAAAACTTTTTTTTTCCTTTCGTTGAATGAAATACCTACTGCAATGACTAAGATAAAATGATTCGTTAGTCCACACGAGAAAGCTGAATCTATTTGGTTTAATTGATTGTAAGGTGTAGCTGGATTACGACAATAGTTTTTCAGGAAGCTTATAACAACAAAAACACTAATACGACCGGCACGTGACCTTGGCATTTTCATTCATCCGAGTGTCAGGTGTCATTCTTCAAACCTATATATACTCTCGCTACTGTAAGTATGTGATTTCTTCGATAAGGTGCACTCTGCGCGAGCTACACGTCCCAAGTAAGTACCCACGTTTTTGCTCGTTTTCTAAAATACCACCCATTACTCAGTGCCAATTTGCTAATTCGCCAAAATTAGAAAGTCTCACGGTATAATATATTATATACGTGTATATACATATATGTACATGCGTGTAAATGCAATATTGGAGATGGTTGTGCTTACCAGTAGACAGCGGTGGTATCTGTGCCGCCTCCGTGGTGCTGATGGTGCTGTGCCTCGCTATTGTCATCTGGAATTCAAAGAAAAAGAATGTGAATTCCACCCATAACTCTATACAATACACATTGTAACACGTACATAAATATACAACTCTACGTACAAGGTATGTATGTATTATATTTAAGCTTGCGTGTCAACAACATTCATCGTCTCCCCCTTTTTTTTTTTTTTTTTTTTTCTTCGACTACAATTATAAAAAAGTCTTCCTCAGCCTTTATCCGCGTGCAATGGTCGCAAAGACCACGATTCCATTCAAGCGCGCGTCTAAAATTGTTTGTGTTTTAACTAAAATTTTTTTCTCTTTTGCAAATCAACTCTTTCACGCTCGAAAAAACAAAAAACAAAACAAAAACACATAGCCACACAAACGTATATATTCATTATTCAATGAGCTGTTGTTTTGTTTGTACCAAAGCTCGATCCTCTGTCCCGTGTTTTCATACCCGAATCCAATGGAGCAAAACAAAATTTGCATCTGACAATGGCAATGAAACGAAATGAAGTCATCGCCGAACCTCCACATATATAGGACGTTGCGAAGTGGGTGGTAGGAGGCTTATGAAGGTGCGACGCGCCACGCCAACGCCAACACGGCGCGTGTTGTTTCAGCTATATAATATATGTACTCCTGCAGCATTGGGGTGTAGGTAGCGCGTCCTCCTTCGCGTCGTCGAGGCGTTGCACAAAATTGACTTGATAAACAGCAGCTACACGCGCGACGAGCACGAGATAGGGAGTGTCTATGCGGTTATACCTATATACTCGGTGGGTGCTGGGCGTATTTTTTACATATACGTACAACATACTAAATAATAAATGCACGCGACAGCCGGTATTTTTACGACCTACTTTTTTCGAGGCAAAGCTACGCGCGGAGGCAAACGCAAGTGCATCCGATATATACATATACTTATTTCGTAGTTTTTGGTATGTATACACGCGGTCAAACCAAATGCTATCCTTGTTACGTAAGGTTTGGAACAAATTTACCCGAGTACGAGGAGTGTGGATGTGAAAAAGAAAAAAATAATAAAGTAACTTCCGAGACATCCACATGGTATAGTGTGCGTACAAAGTACCAGTACAACACGAGCCGAGGTGGGTGTACATGTATATAATATATATGCACGCTGAGCGCGACTTGATAACTTTTTCGACGCTCCCCTATAGACATTATGTTCCTTCCACTCTTTTTCCTCCTCCCTCGCTCTCTTACTTATATACATATATATATATATGACACGGTAATCGTTCTAATTTTCCGCGTCGAGACGGCACTCGCAGCAATTCATATATGTATATAAATACACTGCTCTCTCGTTTGGACGTTTCGTCATTTTAATTCTTCTCCCCCTAGCTCTCTAAAGAAGCTGTAAAGCCGGTGGGGGGGGGGAGCTCAATTATATTTCGCAAAGCGTTTTTCCCGAGTGCTCGTAAACTTTATGAGCACTCAATTTGCGGATAGGAATATAAATTATACACGCGCGTATGTATGAGCGATTCAAAAGGCAAAAAAAAAAAAAAAAAAAAAGAGTCACGTCGCCGCGAGGATCTATTTAACATTGGGCGTGTTTGTCGACTTTTGCGGCGTATGAATTTTTAATGCCCCTTTGAAATGTATACCTATACACGGGATAAACGACGGGCTCATTCAAAATCGGGAATAACGGATGATTCGTTCTAACGGGTAAAAAAAAAAAAAAAAAAAAAAAAAATGAAAAATCGCGCGGAATGTCCCGACGGGCGTTGATGCCGAGTCGAAGAAGAAAAAACAAAGCGTTGGGGGTCCCGAAAGTGAGTCGTCGTAGTCGCGAGGTGGACAAGTCGGTATTTATTTATACACGCTTATACGGCCCGAGAGAGAGTTGCAGGACAAGGCCGCGAGCGAAAGAGACGACGACGACTCCTCCTCCGCGCACTTTTGCCGGACTCGCCTCACTCTTGTTTTCGACGGAGGAGGAGAGAGCACCGTTTTTGGAATCAAGGCGACGGGCGCGCTCCTCCCCCGCGCGCGATTACGCCTCGCTTGCAGCTGCAGCTGATCCCATCGTGACTCACGCACTCTTTGGCTTCCCCCCCCCTCTCACAACTCCTCTTTCGATCCCCTGCTTCGAAATGAAAACCGGCTCGACGAGATGTCGTGCGTTTTTTCTTGCGTGTGCACAGCCACACTCACACCCCCTGGCGGTTTCTCAAAAGCTGTTTTTCTCCAAATTTCCCGAAAACCTCACTATCATTGTGGCATTTGCATTTGTTGCGTGCAGGTAATATACTTGGTTTGATCTGTCTGCAGCTTACAGCGAGCTGCTACCGATTTGCGCAACATCTGCAGGGAACAGAAGCTCGCTTGCTCACGCGCACGTGGGTGTCATTCGTACGTATGAGGGCACATAAAAGAGTTATCGTCTCTGCGCGTGGTGGTGGTGCCGGTTCATAAGTGAAAGGTATCATAATATATACAAGTGTGTGTCAATGCATGTATACATACGAGAGTTAATCACGCGGCGCCGGCTCAAATTTACACGGCAGCAAGAGACACGATAATAATAATAATGATAAGTATACTGCATACGCGGGTATTCACTATACGTGTATCGAGAGAAGCCGGATTGTGTGTATACTTTCACCGATGGGGGAGTATATCGGATAAATGTGATCGGTATTGCGCGAGTGTTGTGTCGCGGGAGGGAAAGAAAGTGAGCTTTGTTGTTCTGTGGGAACATTATATATATGTATATTTTGGGCAGGAAAACTATTGAATACAACGGAAGGGCAAGCATTGGAAAAATAATATTGCGGTCGCCCACGCGTTTTCTCGCGCTCACGCAACGACAGAGATAAGATGAAAACTCGGAGATGTGCGCAAGTGATGGGATAAGTATCGGGATAGGTTAGATCGGCGATTTCCTCAGCCACTCGCGGCAAAAGTGTGTGTGTGCGGATGGTCGCAAAATATACATGTATAGTAGCACTTAGCTATCATATCCGAATTTGGTCAGGAGCGGCGTGTGGCTCTTTGATGTCACGTCATTTGTATGTGCACGTATTGCAAAACTCGTAGAAAGTGCGTTATACATGTATATGTATAAGCGCCATTAGGTAATACATGAGAGATTCTACAAAAAAAAGTGTAACTTTTGTAACGAAGATTTTTATCTCTTTTGTACCTCCGGAAGTGAAGAGAAAAATTCGTAAATATCGATTTAGTAACGTTTGACCTTTTTTGTGCCTTTTTTAGGATTTTGCGTACTTTCTTTCGCTTATCCAAGAAGAGGATCTAAATCTATATATATACCGTACTCGAATGGATACTTTCCGTTTGCATTTATTTTTTTTCTACTTGTAATCCTCGGTTCGACGCTCTTTTCAGTATATATATATATATATATATGTATAATTCAACTCGTTCTCCAATTTCTCAATCGTTAGAACGTAAATGGTTACACGTTATATAATTAATTTATTCAAAGGTACTGTTTAGGAGAAATCAATCTACAGAACACATAGACCTGAACTTATTTTTAATAATCGTCCATACACTTGGTTGAGTTCGCGCACGTATATAATTTTTTACGATGTCCAATAAATCTAATGGTATGGACGGTAATTTATATACGCGTAAAATGTACTTTTTACTGCCTCTGGGAACGAAACTGCCGACGATTTCAACTGTTTCTACTTATTTAATTTCAAAAAAATATATATAAATACACATTTACAGGATCATCGCGCAAGTAAACAGCCAATAGCCAATATTTAATCTGTCGCCATCGGCAAAGCGCGTCTCATTACGCATGTGTAGGAGATATAATGAAAAAAAATAATGATGATTATTAGTATGAGTATTGATCAGTTGTCGCACCAACATACCCGCCAATGTAAATTACAACCGACGTAAGATTATTCTCCGAGCAACATAATAACATTACTTACTCGTAGTTTCGTTGCATTTGAGCTTATCATCGCACCATCAGCCGCGTGTGCGTCTCTACACACGGTGTTTACTCAGTGTACACCCGATGGGGCAATTAATAACGTTAATTTACGCTCCGCGCTGATGCCCGTAAATTATATCCTCATTATTTATGGATTGATACGCGCGAGCATCCAAGCATCGGAGGATTAATTTATTAGTCCCGTATGGAAAAACAATCACGACAATAACTTGTTCCTTACGATCATGCGAACTTTGTATTTCTTCGTTTTTTTGTGCATTTTTATTAGGGTTACACGTAAAAATCGAACGAATCGTACGTACGATTATTACGCAAGTCTGAAACGAAAACCAAGTCGTCTATGATTTTTAGATTCAAGTGTGTGTACCCACCTATTTTTATCACCGAACAAGTAAAAGCACTAAGAATTTCAAGTACTCGGGGGGGGGGGGGGAAAGAAAGGACGGTTTCTCTGCAAACACGGTTGCGTATATGTACAGGGTTGCCGGCTAAGCGTGACCCTTTTTGGATAGGTATTCAAGATTTAAGTCAACACAAGGCGTGTAAGTATACGGTTTCTACGGCTGTTTGTTCGGTAAATGTACTGTAAAAATGTATACATAATTTACGCCCACATACGACCTTTTATGGAGTTTAAATAAAAAAAAAAAAAATTATTTATATTGGAAAAAAAAAAAAAAAATTATTTATATTGGCGTTAAACGATTCCTGCATACGGCTAAGCGAAAAAATAAATACCTTTGGTTGTAAAGCTACACATACGTGATTTAATTACTTAATTTGACATTGTTCCTCAAAGTAGAGTGTAATACACGCCAAAGAAGTAGATATAATTTGGGGTGAGTCATAACACGAAATTTGCATTGCATTTACATGAATAAAAAATGCAAAGGTATAAGCTGACAACGCGATTGGGATGAATTATAAATATATAATGGGTCTCAGGATCAGCGAGCGATCGAAAAATTTCGCAAGACGTATCGCAATGAAAGAAAGTGAGAGAGAGAAAAAAAAGAATAATCAAGAGAGCGCCAACGAATAAGTTTGGTGAAAAAATTTCACACGCGCATTGTGTGCGCCCTGCGGGTGGAGGATACATATTATCTACACGCGTACATCGCATATTATTATTGTATACGTATAATATATGCGGAGTCTACAGCTTCCGGTATTGTACGTATACATACCGAAAGGAGAGCGGGCGCGCGAATATATGCATTACACACATGGCAAGGCTCTTAGCACATTATAGAGTGGACTGCATATACGTTATTGTATACATGTGTGTGAATTTAACACAAGTGCGGGCATGGAAAGCGGAGCGAGGAGCGAGTGAAATGTTTGTGAAACGAGAACAGTTCAGATCCTACCGATATTACGTATACGTATATGTATAATATATGTGTATATAGCTCGCGTTGGTTGAAAAGGATATACCTGGTAAAAATGGGCGTAGCCTCGGTATGTATACGTGTGTGTGTGTGGGTGTGCTTAAAGTGTGTACAAATACGTAGGTATGTGTCTATACATGTTGCCTGATCCTGTCCTTTCCTTATTCCGCCCCACCCCAACTTATTCTCCTATAGTGGTAAGAGTAAGAGGTAATGCAAGTTATACCTTTACGCGACTCGATTTACAGTCAAAGTATGTAACGTGGTACAATACCGCGAGTTCCTTTACACTTAGTATAACCATGTGGCTGTACACACACACAACTAAATCTATATACAAATACGTTTCATTTGCACTTTCGTTTGACCAAAGAGTTTTCTTCTGTCTTTTTTTTTTTTTTCTGCGATCGCAGATACCCCATATACTCACTTGCAGAAATATCATAGTTATCGTTATAACTCATAGTCTCACATCGACCACGGGGTCGTTATCAGCAAAACATATGGTTGTACGATTTGCGACGAAAATCAAGCCAAACCTTTAAATAACTCTGTATGCGATATCGTAACAATTGCACGGGCCACAATAGGGAAGAGAAAGAAAAAAAATCAACATGCGAACAACTTGTCATCCATGAATATACCGCACATAAAAGCTGGCGATGCGAGGGATTGCAAAAACAATGCGGCCCCATTAGGAAACCCCGACGCCGAACTACACCGCGTTACACGGCCCCGGGGAATCCCCGTGCCGGTAGGGTTCCGGAGCCTCTCCCCGCAAAGTTTAAACGTAATTGACAGTCATTACACGGCGCGACGCGCTCGCTCCGGGTGTAAGTCGCTGGAAAAATTACACGGCTTGGGGAACCAGTGTAGGACTCTTCTTGTACAGCAGCGAAGTTGAAGCTCGCGCCTTGGGGGGGTCGCGAATGAGGGAAGAAAAAACTTGGACGTCCCGTGTATATGACGCCCTGATGGCTTTAACGCGATCCAATGCGGTGCGCGTATTAAACGGGGATGACGACGAACGTATATTATAATCATACAAAACGCGCTCGCTCCGGGAGGATGGTTCATATTTGGTCGGGTAGTCGTCGAGCGAGCGATGGACGCGGGCCTCAAAGGGGACTTTCAACATTACAACTGATTGTGTACATACATACAATCACTTGGAGATGTACATCCTGAATTGGGAGCTGTTGCTCGGTGATGGAATTGGTTAATTAAAAGGAGGTAAATACATGAGACTGTGTATACACAATTGAGTGGAAATGACAAACGTGGTGTGAAATAATCATTCGAGCCATTGGAATAACCCTCAAACGACCGGTTTGACTCATCAAAGTTACTTAATCCGGGCCTGCCGATTAATTTTGTAACTTGGGTATTTTTGTTAATTTGTAAAATGGTGGCAAAAAGGAGATGGAAAATTTTCACCCAACTCCGTAATGGCGACGCGATAAAATTACTTACTTTGCGTGTATATATAAGTACAAGGTTTTATATTTAGCTACTGCAACTGAATGCGTTCACTGGAGACAAGCTATATATACGCGCGCTTATATTTAAATATATTATACCTACATATTACATACGTAGAGTACTTTTAATTTGTGATATCCGTAAATTAATTTATCGCGATTATGCAAGTATATACATGACATACGGTGTAGTTATAGGTGAGTCGAAAATCGGAAGAGCTCGGCGTGCAAAACTGGTTTTGAATTTATAGTTAAGCATATGCATTGCGATACGTAAGTTCTTGCACACGTGTCGGGGCGACGAATTATGATCGCCCTGACCTAGGGACGTACCGAGTGGGTATATTATAATATATATGAGGGCGGGCACACGACGTATACGTATAAAAGTGGGGTATATTTATAACAGATGACGTGTGAATATTGGAAACAAAAGGCTATGGGTGAGTACACACTTATGTATTACGTGTACGTATATATCGATATTGCCCAAGAGCGCGACGTGTACCTATATATACGTAGCCAGGATTTTCTCTTCTATAGGATTGTATGTATATATACGAATAGAATATACGGAGCAACGCGCTTTCGCACACGTATGGTAGATATATTATGTATCTGGTTAAGTGTAGCCGTGTACGCGAGATAACTATAATGTATACGCAGAGAAAGTCGAATCATGTGCTAATCGAAGCATATATAGAGAGCGAAAGATGCAATAGGCGTATATATATATACGTCACGCATTGTGAATAATACATCGAATATGATATATTGTACCGGTATTACTTATAGATGTATGCTTGTATTTCAGGCGTATCACGTCATTCTTCGTTTTAATGTGACATACGTGAAAGTGCGACTCGAGAATTTTCGAGGCCGATTTTCCGATCGGCGATAATGGCTTCGAGAGATGAGTACCTGACAATATGCGAATGACCCTCTGTCTCATCGGGATCAAGAAGGCCTATGTGTATAAGTGTAAAAAAATTAAGCGACTATAACATAATATGTACTATATGTATCGCTGAGGGTGGTATGTAAAATTTCCAAAACGCACGGGCGAAACGATGTATAGCCCCATTTTGCAGCGCGTATTGAAAAAAAAGGAATTTACTGCATAAATACTATTGATAAAAAAAAAGGGAGGGGAGGGGGTGTTCCGACACGAAATAACAAACCCAAATGCCTGGGACACGAAGTAGTGCGCAGCTCTCGTAAAATGGCCCAGATGTATAATATTACACGTATACACCCGGGCGCGAAAAATTCTCATTACTCCCTCCCAATCGGCAAGTGCTGCAGCGTGGAATCTAATATACATTGGCCAACTACTTAGACTCAAGACATATTACATACACACGCATAAAGTATATTTTCGCGAGAGAATCCGTTGCCGCGCGTGCACGCTCCGTACCTATATACCTATACCCGTTGTTTTGCGATGTTACGTCACTTACGACTGCGTATTGCTATTATTGCTATGTATGTAGTTTAGGTTCTTCGTTGCTTCGCGTCTCCATCCCCCGTAAGTTGCTCTATTATTGAGAGCCACGTGCGAATAATCCCTTCTCTCGCGCCTCTCGCTACATGGGAAGCTCAAAAATACATTGGCACTCTCTGTACGGAGGTATACACCACAATAATATCGCTCTGCAGTCGCTTATGCATTCAGCGCGGTTACAATACATCCAGCAAACCATTTTTTTCTTTCGGATTTCTAAAAATACCTGAGAAAGACCTCTTTTAAGCACACGCAAATCCGTGCAAAAGAAAAAAATATACTAAACCGTCGTCCAGCTCGACTCGTTTAAAAATGTTAAGTCGCGCGAGTATATAGGTATATTGTATCAGTGCAAGTTCAGTGCAATCGGAGTGGTCCATAAATATGCATTCGCTCGCGGGTCCTTTCGGTGGTTTACAGCCGAGTGGTGGAGAAAAAAAGGGGGGAAAGAAACTTTCCACAATGGCAAAATGTCCCCTCGAGGCGATTACCGACTAACTATATACACATATACTTACTTCGCAAGGAGGCGAGTTGGCGTGACTCGCCCACGCGCTCCCTCCTCCTCCTCCTCCTCCTCCTTTGCGCCACTCAACTGATATATGTATAATACCTGGGGTACGTGTATACGCGGGACAGTGTGCTTTTGATACCTCGCCACTCGGCGTATGGGCCCATTATTATTATAATACGTCTATGCACGGGAGAGACGGAAAAGGACGTGTCCCTCTTGCCTCGTGACATTTATGAAGAGGATGACGAGGAATGTCGTATGTATACATGCATATACATAAATATGTCAGAGAACGAAAGTGACGGAGGTAAAAAAAGATGTACTCACCAGTAGAATCGTCAGGAGGGTCCGCCGCCAGTCCATGACTGAAAAACAACGAAAACAAAAAAAAACAAAAAAAAAGAGAAAGTTTTATTAATAAATCTGGGTCAAAGTATATACCTCCCCCTCGCTACACTTTTGTCGTTGTTGTTGCTGCAGCCATTACTGGCCGTGATATTGCAACGGAGGGTATATTGTACATGTATACGGGACATACTACTGTATATACACTGTTAAAACTCCTGCAAGTTTGCGTCAAATCGCCGCTGCAGCAACAACCACTATAATATGTACCAAGCATGAACCCGCCGCTCTCCTTACCGATCGTCTTTCGCAGCACATCACAGCTGTCGCGAGATCGGCCGCGCTTGCGTGTGTCTCTCGACCCGTTGTTTCTACCACTATTTTTTTATATATATATATATCACCCTTAGATTGTCACTCGTCAAGTAGGTACAGTTTGCGCTCCGACGATGGATTCAACGTCCAAATACATTTATAACTGATGTTTACAGACAACGCGCACTTTTTTAAAGAAAATTCACAATAAAAACTCTCTGCCTACCGATCATACATGTATACTGTTTTTCTTCCAGTGCCGATTTCATACTCACGAACTTCCTCGAACGTGGAGTATTCGTGAAGTTACCGATTTCGCGACAGCACACGTTATACGTATACATATAAAAACCGATACCGATATAATGACTGTATACTATCGGAGCACGATAAACGCCGTACGCCCATGTGTGCAGCCGATGGGATTCTGCTCTCCAGAGTACGGCCTCTCTATGCTCGCGGTGTGCAAGTACACCTCGACTGCGCTGTCCCTTGCCTACCCCCACCCACTCGCCAGCGTTTCACCTCTCGAAATCGGTACAGTGGAACTGTACGGAAGAGTGCATGACTTGCAGTGAGAAAGATAATCGAAAGAAGAAACGGAGGGAAGGGAAATAAACAATAGGTTCAGGGTACGGTGGTGTATCAAGTAGCCGGGAATGCCAAAGAGGTAGCGATCCGGTGAGGCGCGACTACGCTAAAATCTCCGCAGCCGTTTCCGGAGGAGGGATACACACACACACACACATATACATATACCTTAAGGCCCAGTTCTCTATGGTAACCACAATAGGTACATAATACTGGTGCCAGCTGCGCCTCATGTTTGCAGGCTGGCTAGTAGGTATATAGGTACATTATAGCATGCCCAATATACACAAGAGCTACCACTATATATATTGTACATACATAGGTACATTGGTATATATATGTATATAGGTACTGGCACGAGAAAGCGATACGCGATATATATGTAAGTACGGCCGAAACACACGCGCTCACATTCACTTTTTCCCTCCCCCCCTCCCTTCCTCAGCGTGCGTGTGTGGGTGTAGTAGATGTTGTATAGGTATATATATATACACACACGAACGCGAGTACTCGCGACTCGCGACTGTTTTTCGTGAACGGCCGATCGCGGGAAACCGATTTTTGTATGTATTTATAAAAGAGAAGAAAATCGTGGGGGTTGGTATCGGCGAGCCACCCTTAAGCCGATTTCGAGCGTTATAGACGAGGTGGAGGAGGCGCGAGGTGTGCAAGGATCGGTAAGCGCGCCGATGCAACTGATCGGAGATCGCGCGCCAGGACCCGCGCTATCCTAGCCCGCGGAGCTCGGTCGGGCCTCTATTGTACCTCTCTCTCTTTCGCGGTACCTGTAGGTATAATAAATATATACCCTATACGTACTATAACGTATCGAACGGTGTGCGAGTGTGTACTTGATGTGTACAAGTAGTGGTTGGGGGCCCCATGGGTAAAAGAACGCGAGCTAAAACGAGCCGAGCTCTGTCTATTGTAACACACGTCCATGCGAGTGGTGAGCCCGTGTGGATTAGTGCACACACGTCAAAAGAATGGGTTTAAGTTCAAGCGAAGCCGTTCTCTCTCCAGTTTACCTATACTCAAGAGATATAACGTACACACCCACGCGATCGAAACTTCCAGGATCGTACTGTAGAAGTTTACCGATCGCGAATGCAGGATCCGATCTCGGCTGTATTGCAACGCACGCGGCTGCGTAACTCTGCAATTTTATGCGCATTGTAACAGTTACACATTGTAAGCTCTTATACCTCATTTCTTTGAAATAAAAACAAATATTGGTTTTGGTATCCGACTTGTCCAATTTTACAATCTAGCTTTTGTATATATATCATCGAAACTCTATGAACGTAAATTTTTAATATCATTGGACAAAAAAAAAAAAAATTCCAATTGTTATCCGCGAGTGCGTGAGTATAGATACATGTTAAAGTCAGACAAAAAGTTGGAAGAAAAATAAAAGAAAGGTAATACAAAAGCTAAGGCATGTATATGTGTAACAGTACCGACCGAGTCGGTGCTTTTATTTATAACACACGTCCCTGTGTATCATACGTATGCGGGTGGGACGCTGTACATACAGAAAATTATAAAATTCGGCACCGGAAACAGGTGTCTGTATGTATGCGTGTGCTACCGCGACTCTCTAATGCACATAAGCGCATCACCGTACACATAACAGTCGAGTCGAGTCTTTGTCCCCTTCTTTTATACATATATCTATACAGATACAACACCCCGCAAGGAAATTAATAGTCCCTGGGAATATAAAGTTTTCAAGGTCCCCAGCGATGTCACGTCCGCTTTGTCGCCAGCAATGCGCCCTCTCCAGTATCATTCTCGATTATACGCGTAGCTTTTCTCCATTGCTCTTGTTATTCACACGTGTGCAGAGCACAATATATAATTTGATGAATATTAACCTGGTGTGTAACGATACTCCAGGCGTGTAATAAGATCGGCAATGCTTGAACGACGAACCGATTCGCCACTGCATCAGCGTGTATTCGCAAGTATTATTACACAGGTGCAGTATAATACACGCCCGATCGGATGGATCATTACCGATTTTTCGCTACATTGTTACCGATCTTCCGTTTTGGAACGAGTACGTAAGCAGGAACTACTAGAAGTAAATTCTCCCGGTAGGGGATACCGTTATCTCACATTAAAGTATATACATATACATACACGTGTTATATCAAACACACATCAGACACGTGCAATAAAATATAATAATGGCTCAGCAATTTGCGAATCATTGAAATGAAATATACATTTGTACGAATCGATGCAATTACAGCACGTGTATATTGTACATAGATATTATACGCGCAAAAGTAAAAGCATATTATACGAACGTTCACGCTCTGTCCGGGTAAAAGCGAGCGTGTGTATTATTATGTATACGCGTGCACCACGGTGGGTATGTATATATATATATATGGGTAATGAAGGGGAAACGAGAAATAAAAGAGGATGGAGCGTAATTGTTGTCCCGGCGCGTTATGGCATTCAAGTCGTTGTTGGTCTCGCGGGTAACTTCGACGACCGAAAGAACAGGTTTCTTTAATTTTTCGCTCTGCACCTATACGTATAATAATACACGCTCAAGGACTCGATTTTTCATCTGAGGTGACTATTGCACTCTTTTTGTTTCTTTTCTTTTTCGTGTCTTTGCCCAAGATTTACCGATATCGTTTTATCAAACAGCACGACAATTTATTTAAGGTACATTTTGTTTTACCAATCGTGTTGCTTTGGCGAGCCAAAAATACTTTAAAATTACCCCCAAATCATCGTTCGAACAAGTAATAATCGACAATAATGCGCAAACGAAATTGCTTGTACGAATGACGATCGCCGGCTCGATCATCGTCAAATAATCCACGGAGTGTATCCGTTAACCACAGAGCGTTTAATCACTCGTGGCACACCTATACAGCAGGTTTGGGCATCAGGGCCAGAGAGAGAAAGAAACACACAGATATCCTTGGCTCGTCGATCGGTTGCATGTTTGTCGAAACTCGAATCCCACGCGTATATAGCGATTTGCTTAACGGACCATCGGCCGTACAACATCGGCTCATCGGTGCCGAACCCATACCGATGTTCGCGTTTGTGTTTGCATGAGGGGAAAGGACCTTGGCTCCTTTTTTTTTTTTTTTCTCTCTCTTTTTCGCGTTGCATAACTGAACGCGCACCCGCCCGCAATTATACACTGAAATAAGCGCTGTTATTATTGTCATCGTCATTTATCCATGTGCGAGCACGTCATCGCGCATTCGGTCTCCTCCTACGCCTGTATACATACATACTTAATGCGTGCGCGCCGCTATTATACGCCCAAAGTCGAGAATACATTGTCGCGCGCGTAAAATACCTGTGGGAGGGAGAGAGAGACGCACACGTCACGTCGTTATATTATTATGTGTATTCTTTTGCTGTCCTCGCGCGCGCTTTTCTTACATGGGCGGCGTGTCGATTTCTAGAAGCTACTTGGAATCGGATGGACGAACGTATGATGAAACGCCGCTGCTGGTTATTTTTTTTCCTCCTTACGGGGGATTCGTCTTCATGAATTATTCTTCGGTCCCGTTGTCCATTTGCTCGTTAAAGTAATCACTCAGCGTCCAAAATCTAAAGAATAGCCATGTTACTTCACACTCGTGCTCTTGACTCGTTTACTTTATCCCGATTAATAACCTATTAGACGGACGTTTCGAAACATCTTTTTTTCTTTTTGTTTTTTTTTTACGTAATATGTCCTTCTCGTTGGAGACACAAACATAATGACAAATAACGCCGAATCCATCATCGAAGCGCAAAAACGCACCTTGTCGGTACTCCAGGCAAAAAAGATCGTGGAAGCGTAAAACTTGAAACGAATACTACCATCATAATTGTCGAGCGAAACGCATCTATATGCCATTGAATAAAAAAAAAAAAAAAAACCCCATCCCTCATAACTATACTCTCATATGGATACTCGAATTGTAAATACGCGTAAGGAGAGCGAGCAACCCCCTTTGTCCCTCGGTAATTATAGTATCATATTAAGGGATAATGAGGCCGGCTCACCTGCTGATTTATGTGGTCTCTCGTGCTCCCGGGCAAAAGGAAAAAGGACGGAAATTGGTGGCTCGATCGTCCACTCCGAAGGGGGTTGATAGCAGCGGTATTAAACAGCACCGGCGTCGCAGCAAAAAAGCCGGTCCTCCTCGGCTTGGCCGCAGTGCTAGCTTTTTATGAATATTACGTACGACGAGGCGACGCAGCGAGACTCCGAACTGGAGGATCCAAGGATGCTTTTACTCGAGGCTGCAGCCAATGCTGGCTCCCTGCGTCTGCTGCTCTTGCTAGCGCTATCGAGCTCGTCGCACGCATCGCACCACCGCGACGTCAAGCTTTTTTTTTTTTTTTTTTTTTTCGTCAAATTTCGTTTTTCTTCTTCTTCCTTAAATTACATTACTCCTTTGCACCCGCGCACACACGCACAATATAGCAACTATTTTTATTAACAGATAGGTGTATCACGCGCGGTGGCGGTGGTGCACCGCGTCCTTGAGATACTTTCCGGTCGCGCGCCGCGGACCCACCAAGGCTGCGCGAGAGTATAAAACTGTTGCACCAGCAAGGACCGTTCGTATCCTTTCTTTTCCAACCGCCCTCCGTTATTGGCCGCGGAATCGTGTTAAATTACACTCGATCGTTGCCTCTAGCCGATCACATGATCATCGCGTTTTTGCTTTTCGTTTCGAAAAACCGCGCGATCCGATCGTTTGCTTTGACGATTTTAAAGTACCGCACTGTTACCCGACGATTTGGACTTTTTATTTGAAAGGGAAAAAAAAAAAAAAAAAAAAAAATTACACCAAACAAACAACAAACCGAGTTAAAAGTTGTACTCGGCGTGCGAGTCCGGTGCGTTCGGCGCGAGGCTCGAGACTGACTCTTGACTTTGCCGCGCGCAGTACGTACAAACAGATGGTGCTCGTCGACGGTGGGTTCCCCTCTCTTGCTCTGACGCTCAGCTGCTGCCGCTACCGCGAGAGCAAAGGAGGAGGAGGGGGCCCAGGATATGGCGAGAAAGAGAGAGATAAAGGGAGATATGTCCATACAGCCGTGCAAACGCAGGGACAGAGAGTAGGCGGAGAGAACTTCAAGAGCAAACGCCATCGATGTTACGACCGATGCCGCGGTGTGGTGGCTGCGGCGTATGGTCTTCCACTCGGCAGGTATTGGCGAACATCTCGCGGTTGTGCGCATCTGTATAATAGGTTGGTATATAGGTATGAAGAAACTACGACCACTTTCCTTTTTTTTCCTCTTGCGTTCCTCTTTTATTTCTTTCCTTTCCTATGCGCGGAGAGGAAGAGATCGTAAAAAACGAGCGACCGGCGCGTCTCTGGACGATCGCATCACGACCGGATTGGGAAGCGATACCACAATAGGTTGTTTTTTTTTTTTGCTATCGTGAACTGTCAACGAAAATGTTTTGCGTCTCGAGGAGTCGAGGAAAAAAATCAAGAAGGTTACTGAATGTAGGTATTTGTTTTAATCTAAAAAAATTTAATTCTCACCTATGTTTTTGGAAAACGAAGAAGTTGATGGTGCGTCTGCTGCAGATGGATAAAACAAAATTGAAAAATAGATTTGACCTCCACTGTTAGCTCAGTAAAATTCAGGGGAGATTTGCATCTCGTTCAAGCCTATAATAGAAAACTTTATGAACTTATGTCGCTAAAGTTTTTACATATGTTTTGTTGAAAAAAAAAAAAAAAAAAATCAATCAAGTTGTACAATGAAACAAAAGCTAAAGACCTTGTCGAGTGGAGTGTTACTAAAATAATTAATGCAAACGTGTACTGCAAAATACTTAATTTATGTTTTTTTATTTTTTATAAATAATTAAATGTAACTTTAGAAATATGACAAAATATTAATGAACGTGCTCAAGTGTGGCGAGAAAAATAAATTATTTAATAGAAAAAGCCTTTTGTTTATCACATTGAGTCTTAGAATTGGGGCACTTATTCATTCCTTGCAAGGGCAATTATGTTGAATTGAACATTTTCGGGATCACGATTCATATATTCTCGGCAGACGCGCGCTGCATCCTCAAGGAATGTTTCCGCGCTGGATGAACCGTGATTTACTGGATGTGGTTTCCCACCATCTAGAATGAAATATTGTTGTATCCTACCTTATGATTTAAAAATCACACTGACTAATATGATTGATTAAAAAAATTTACCAAGCTCGTATATTGAACCTTCTTTATGAACGAATGCTACGAAATGATGGAATACCTTTCCAGATTCGGGAACCTGCAAATAATTTGCGAGTTACAAATTATTCACCATTAACTTTTCACTTGATATTTGAATCAATTATATTTACTTCAGTCTGTCCCAAACCAGCCACTTCCTTGTGGATGTCACTGATACCCTTGGCTTCAAGTAATCGTTCACCTCTTTCATTAGAAGCCACGTCTTTGGTTTCATACAAAAAATTTTTCAGTTCCCCATCTTGCAATTTGATTCTGTATTATAAATTTCAACAAAAATAATAACATTTTTGCTTTTTCAATGGGATCTTTAAAATTTGTGTTTTCAAAGATAGACAAAAGTAATTTTACAACGTATTGTATGCCTGACAAACAAGAATATTTTGGTACAAAAAAATTTTTGTCAAGCAAATTATCCAAAGTGAACTTTATACATTAATTTCTAAGGACTAAAGAACTTACTGATCAAGATTGTTGGCAATACTATGAATAAGTGCTATTGTACCACAGGCGTTTCTTATATACTGAATCAAATGATACACCTTGTCTCTGGCAGCATCAGTCTCTTTTTCCTTTGCCTCCAACTCGGATTTATTTGTTTCGGACTAAATATAATGTAGTATACATCAGCTATTAGTGAATAAATTTTTCACAAAACCACAAGAGTTTATTTTAATTCGTGTACTAACTTCTAGAGATACGGGAAAAAGCAAAATGATGGCCAAAACAGGCTGAGGCAGTGCAGCCAAGAGCTCTTGGTCTAAGCCGTACACATCGCAAAGGCTCCATTTATCAGGAACACCAAGTTTGTGCACAAACTACGTGAATATGGAAATGAAAAAGCATGGTTACCTTTAATAGTTGAGTTTTTACATTACCAAAAGCGTAATAACACATCAAAAAGATCGAAAAAGCGGCGTCACCTTTGTCATAACCTAGAAACAAAAATGATTGAACATTTATGGTAAATACATTTTTTCGTAAATAAATCGATTTGTCACGAAATCATGAAACCTACCTCTGGATTGGACTCGAGCGGGATCCATGTTACTTTTTTACCGGAGATCTCCATTTTTTTACAAAAGTAAGCAAAATGTTTTTCTCTGCAAAAATCGGAAAATTCACTTTGACTTCTATGAAATAAGCCGGGTAAAAGTAAACAAAAGCACGTCACCGGACACCGCACATTACGTGCCATCTAACGAGCGATTTGATTACTATTTTTAGAACTATATATACAGTGTGCAGACGACGTCGTATTTCAGGCCACTCAAGGGAAAAATGTCGTTCCTTACGCGTGCAATGACCGGTAGTGTTTTGTACATGACGAACAATTGTTATTGCAAATTGACTCAAAATTGCGCCCAAGTGAAGTTTCACAGAAAAAACTTTTCCAAAACTTTCATTGAAAATGAATGGTGGTGTAGTGCTCGTTTCATGTGTTCAGGTACAGTGCGTTACCTAACCTTGCATACTTGAAAAAGAATGGTTGTTCAAATGATTGGAGAAAAAAAAAAAAAAAAGATTTTTCACACATGTATAATTATTTTTATGATTTAAAATCATTACAAGCTTTTGACGAGTCTTTTAATACATAAGTTCACTTAATTGTGAAAATGGAAAAACTTTCTGTTACGATTATTCATAAGTTAAAATTGAATGGTTGAACAATAAAAGCAACAATTTTCAGTGCCGTCTAATTATTTCAGGTGCGCCCGAGCCAACAAATAAAACAGGTTCATACGTTGTTTATGACAAACTGATAGCACAAAGGAGAGCAGAAGCTCAAAGATCGATTGTTATTCAAGTACTGTCCTACAATTCTTGTGCTGATGTATACACATATTGTTCACAATTTGGAAGTATAAACAAAATATTTCATTACTCAATTAATTCTGGAGGGGAAAAGGTATAACAAATATAATTAATACTGTGTGGTTAAGATGTAAGAACTAAGTAGTACATGATTCTTGATTTTTTACAGCAAAACTTGGTTCTCATTGAGTTTGAGGAAAAACAGCATGTAGATGCTATTATGTCCTCCTCAACACATGTAAATTACGAGCAAGCAATCCCAACTAATACATCACTCTTGTGGTTTCGCAATCTTGTACACTCAAAGACAAAAGTCAAGAATGTTCCTCCAGAACAAATAAAACTCACAAAAAATTCTATAAAAACAGCAGATAGTGGTGAAATAACAAAAAAATTACTTTGTTCCGAATCGGTAAGAGTCCATGTAATTATAAACTGATACATGTCTTATTGCTTCCTATCAGCAATACTATTAGTACTTTTTGTTTCATAGATTTCTGATCAAATTTTGACACTGTATAACACTATAAAGTTGAATGATGCTGGCACAAGACTAAGGTTTCACACAGCTTATCAAATTGAGCACTGTTTTAGCAACTTATTCCCAAACATAGCAGTTCTTCCATTTGGTTCATCAGTGAATGGCTTTGGAAAACAAGGTTGTGATTTGGATTTATGCTTAGTCTTGGATGAAAATTCAATGGTAGGTAACTTGAAATTACGATAAATATTCATTTCTAAAAAGGATTCTTTGACTAGAGATATCCAATGTTGTTTCTGTTCAGGAAAAACCTACCAGTAGATTAGTGTTTCAAACTAAATCTATTTCTTTATATGACAGACAACAAGTAAAAAGATTAATGGAAGTACTTGCCCAAACGATTAATTTATTTTTGCCAGGAGTCTCTAATGTGAAAAAAATATTAGAAGCAAGAGTTCCCATAATTAAATTTGATCATTCTTTATGTGGAATTCAGTGTGATCTTGCAGTATCAAACATGTAAGTTGAAACATAAATTTTCAATTGAAAAATGAAGAAAGATATCTGAGTCGCGTGAAACTTTATTACTTGCAGGACAGCTTATTACATGTCTGAATTGCTGTACATATTTGGTGAAACGGATCCTAGAGTGAGACCGCTTACTTTTGTCATACGAAAGTGGGCAGACAGTCTACATTTAATTAATAAAACTTCACCTGGTCCATGGATATCAAATTTTTCGCTGACCCTGATGGTAATTTTTTTTTTGCAACAAAGGAACATTTTGCCCTCTATCAACGCACTGAAATCAAAAGCTTGTAAGTTTGAATGAAATGTAATTTTTACAAAAGCTGCTTGTCAGTTGCGTAATGAACCAATTTTTTTTTTCGTAGGTAAGGACGATATTCGAGTAGCAGACACCTATGTAGATTGTACCTTTCTTCGAAATATCGAACAAATTCCTAAAAGCACCAATACAGACTCTTTAGAAGAGCTTCTTGTGGACTTCTTTACGTATTACACCAAATTTGATTTTAATACGAATGCCATATCTTTGAGGATAGGCAAGCCTATAAAAAAATCGGAACGTACTCCTTTGTACATATGTAATCCACTGGAGACGAATTTGAACGTTAGTAAAAACGTGAGCAGTGAACAACTAGATCGCATCATGATGTCCATGCAAAATGCACTTTATCATTTGGAATTCCATTCAAATGAGCGCAATGATCAATGGGGCTTAATAGGCTTATTTTTAATGAATCAAACCAACTTCATAGAAAACACGAGAAAGAAAAAACTCTTAAACTTCAAAGAACTGTTTGAAAAAGATAACGATGTGCTAACTACCTCGTGATTATTACTGTATGCCATTGAGTAAAAGAAAATGCTTACATGCTAAGTGAATACATTGTTTCAAACTGTTTTGTAAATATGAAACGTTTTTTATAATTGTTTATGATGATATCGAATGATGATTATTGCCAAAATGAAATAATTTATAATATAATTTTTATAAACAAAAAAAGAAAAAATTGTGTAGATATATGAGGATTTTAGATAAATGAAACGACATGAAAATCGGTCGTAAGTTATACTTAACTTGTTTATTTTATTTTCTTCTCAAATCTTTTAAATATCATCGACAAAAATTTTGACATTCTCGTACATGCTTGTCGATTATGTTTGTGTCCTATATGCATAATAAACACGCCCCTGCGAGCTGTCAACGTCCAATTTGCTAATAAGTCGTGTCTCAATAAACATACTGCGTCGAAAGAGCTTCATACCTTACCTTGAAAAAAAAAAAAAAAAAAAAAGTCACGCGTAAGACACGTACTATTTTAATTAAACAGTATTACAACTTTCTTCCTCGAGTCGACGAAATAAAACTGCCGAGGACGTTTATATTCAGTACGGTTTTTATTTTCCGTTGCATTGTGTTATCGCGCAGCTGGCAGTTTACGTTTATTTATGATTAATTAGGCTACATCGTGATTACCATCGATTAAATTCGTAATATACCGTGACATGTGGCAGTGTTTGGTTGATCTATTTTAGTTGATTAATCTCACTCATATTTTGCCATGTACTATAACTAACGAACCAATCATATGGGTCGAATGCGTATCGGTTAGGCTTCTTTTATTTATTGATGCAAAAGAATATGCATCGACACGCCAATAAATCTCCCTTGATGATTTGTATAATTTTTTATTTTTATTTTCAATTGATTAAGGCTTTCTAAATTTAAAATCCGATCGCCAGTGGGGCACTCGCGAAAAAACACGGCTATACAACTATCTCAATCACATAATCATACCTTATACGCTTTATTTCATATCGTAATATACTTAGTTAATTCCCTTCGAAACGTAAATATTAAATAGGTATGTATCGTTAAAAAAGTCTCACGAAAAATACTGACACGTTCGACGACGACGATTAAAAAATATACAAATTGTCGTACACATTGGAATTCCTCGTCGGTGTGTACAATATAACTATATGTATATACTTGTAAGCTCGTTGAAAGTATAAAAATGTAAGATAAATACAATCATATAATATACGTGAAGCATTGAAACACGAGAGATGAAAAAAGGGGATGGGACGCGAGCGGTACAAAAAGTAAGATAATATGTTTAAGCTCGACAATCAATCGTTTTACAATGGACAGAGTGAGTTTTGTTACTTTTATCATCCGGTCGAAGCGCCGATATTTTTTTACAAATAAAGATTCACGCGTCAGTTACCATACGTGTGTCCGCGTACATGTTTATATGTATATATTTAGTTGTCCGTGTCGATAATCACAGAAAGAAAGCGGCAGAGATCGGCAATTCCTGAAAAAACGATTTCAAAAAATTCGCAACTGTCGGATATTACAATAACATATTCGTATGTGTATAATATATATTGTATCGTACAAATACCACCGGTCTGTTATTTTCCATCGTTTTACACGTTTATCAATACTTTGATTGAACCACCGATAATATCAGTCATGCATATAAATACACAACGACACGCACGTACCATTTTACGTCTGCATAGAACATACGACACTGATACTGTTTTTTTTTTTTTTTTTTTTTTTTTTTTGGATTTTCTTGCTTTTTTTCTACAAGAAACATGCACAACAAGCAAACAATGTACTCGTATCGTTTGTTTGATGTATTGTTTATTTATCGTTTTTTCCTCGAATTCTTACGGTTTTCCTAATTTACTTGGGCACTGTGACGTCGCTTATTCAATATTTATGTATATCCTAAAGAAACTGAGATCGCTCGTATCCAAAATTGCACCTTTGCATGCTTAATCACATACATACATAATATTAATGCATCGTTATCGTTATCGTTACTATTTTAATACCATTATCAATTATTTTTGTTGTCCCCCGCACACTGAAAAACCCGAGTATATGGCATGTATATGTGTAGAGTACTTGCGTCAAAAGTGTATATATATATATATATATGGTTGTATGTAAATATGTATGTAACAACGTGGATGATGGTTGATTATAATTGAAAGTGTCAAATGAGCTGCAAAATTGTGTGAGGATACTTGATTGTATCTCGTGTGGGCAGATGATATAACAAAACGTATAATTAATTCGTCTTGCTCTTGCGATGGTAGCGGTGCTGCATCTGCTGTTGTCGTATCTGCGAGCGTGTCTCCTGGACCGCGGCGACGAGCGTGCGCACCGCTTCCTCGTGTCCCTCGAAACTGTCGGCCTTTTTGAGCTGATTGAGGACGTTGCTCGTTACGCTGGAGCCACCGCCCGGGGCTTTGGACGAGGGCGGGGGCGGGGGTGGCGGTGGCTCGATGCTGATGGTGGTGCGCTTGCTCTTGGGCCGGGGAAAGGTCTCCCAGGAGCGTTGCTTCTGCACGAGGGATTGGAGGGAGCTCGGGTCCTTGACGAGGAAGAAGAGGGTCCTCTTGGCGTCCTGGGCCGTGAGCCCGGGCATGTCGAGGGCGCCGCCTGGTCCCGTGATGCTCGAGCGCCGGCTGCCCGAGCCCGTCGTGCTCAAGCTGTCGCAGCTGGCCCGCCTCCGGCGCCTCTCCCTGCAGCTCTCCGTCGGGTTCTTCTCGTAAAACACGTCCTCCGAGTCGCTCGCCGGGTATACCTTCACCCCCTTGGACGACGACGAGGAGGAGCTCTTGTGGTGCTGCATGATGACGCGCTCGTCCCCCGGGATCGCGTGCACCTGGGCCTGCACCCGCTTCTTCACCTCGGCCATGCTCGACGCCTCCGAGATCCGCTGGTACTCGCACTCCTCGCCTTATATACACCACACAACAATTACAAATTCATACTTTGCTCAAGATTTTATCCAGAAAAATAAATAAATAAATAAATTTGCACTGTACGGGGCTTCCAATTGGAATATTATATATACTTACGCGTACCTTGATGTCCCGACTGTTGTAGCTGCTGTTGCTGCCGGTGATCGGCTTGCTGGTCCAGAGCCTCGACGGATTCACCACCACCACCACCACCACCACCACCCTTGAGTTGCCTGTAGAGCGAGCGCACCTTACTGGTGGACGACGAGTGTCCGGGGGGCGTCTTGGGCTTGGCGTTTTCCGGGGACTTGCGGGACGAGCGCCTCGTCTGGCTCCGGTCGCGGCCGTCCTCCCGCCCCGGCGACTTTTTCCGGTCCTCCTTCGTCCGGGCCTTCTCTATCAGCTGCCTCAGGACGCCCTGCTTCGACTCGACCGGCTTAGGGTACACCACAATGTTCCCACTCGAGTCCAAGATCGCTTCCACACCACCACCCGCTGACGAGGGCGTCCTGCAACGCGTCGGCACCTCCTTCGAGTCTACAAACGCGTATACATGTCATGTATATTTTGTAATAATAATAATAATAATAATAATAATAATAATAATAATAATAATGTTGGGGGGCCAAAGTATAAAATGTGTATGCCTTTGTAGAGGGCGTTATTGTCGACGGTCGGTCTCTGGTGGCGCATCTGGGCGGGGTCCTGCATCTGGAGCCTCTGCAGGTGGTCGAGCAGAGCCTGTAGGTGGGGCTCGCTCGTAACGTCGGCGGCCGCTTGGCTGAGCTCGCCGGCCGTCACCCCAGCGGCGAACGACTTGACGAACGGCTCGAGCTGCTGGGCCACCGATTGCAACTGCTTCACCTCGCCCTTCAACTCCAATATGTCGTTCATCTGCGAGTGGAACACCTCCTTCTCGAGGTGGATCCTGCAAAGTTGTTCCTCCCAGAGGGCGTCGAACACGCTGCGCAACCGCTCGAGCTCCATCTGCTGGTGCTCGAGTTGTTGCTCGAGTAACCGGCAATCCCGGGCGACGTTCTCGTAACGCGTGCCCAGGGGCGGGGTGTTGGCCTTGCGCAGCAGAGCCACGTCCCGGTGCAGCTCACCCAAGCGCTCGCGGACCATCTTCAGCTGGTTGCTCAGCTCCTGCAGCTGGTTGTCGAAGGTGCGACAGTGACTGCTGAACCGGCCCGTCTCGAAGAGGCCGCTGCCACTGCTACCGCTCTTTGCCTGCAGCCTCGTCGTCATCGCCCTCTGCACTTGTGATAATCATCATTATATTGTGCATTGCACAATTGAATAATGAAATTATTATTCTCCGATCCCTCACCGTTATGAACTGCGACTCCTGTTGTTGCTGGGACTGCATTTGATCGTAGAGGAGGGTGTCCTTGGTGGTCGGGGTGGAGTTGGCTTGGTTGCCGACGTAGGGCTGTAAGACCCTGACAAAGTCGCCCTTGTAGTTGGTCTTGAGTTGGGCGGTGAGTAGGGGTGGCCGGGGCAGGTGGCCGAGTTGGGCGACGCGGCCGAGCCGGTCCAGCATGGGATGGGCCAGCTCGAGGAATTGGTACTTGGTTGCGGCGCTCGTGAACGCCGTGCACAGGCCGAGGTGCATCTGGAGGACGGGCAACGCGCTGCCGAGGGACAGGAGTTGCGTGCGCACCAGGCGCTCCTTGGTGTCGAACTCGCGGTGCAGCTCCGACAGCACCGACGCGTGGGTCTTGTTCACCGCGTCTTGCATGCCCTGTGGTGCGGTGCCGAATTTGTCAGATTTATATGGGATTGGGCTTTCGTTGCTCTTACATCCCCCCCCCCTTTTTGATTGCCGATTTTTCGAACCAAGTCATTCGTACTTTGTACCCACGTGTTTTTAAATAACAACTACGTTTACCAAACTATCAGGTAAATCATGAGCGGGTCAAAAAGTAAGATATTTTTTTTTTTTGCTCATTACTGCATTTCTATCGAAAATATTTTTAATGATTCTTCACGATCCTAAAACATGTTTCAAATAATGCTTGTTGGATAAAAATGAGTATACGCGTGAATGAATGTGCTCCCCATATACAAATACGTGCCTAATAAGCAGCAATATGTTTTTTGTTTTTTTTTTCTTCAAACATCACACCGTTGTTTATTAATAAAAATACATATATATTCTAATGACAATTGTACCGAAAGGGGGCCAAATGGTTCATGTTTTTTCGCTCCCAAGTAGTAAAGTCCCGCTTTGGTCGGACGGAGTTGGCTATCACCAGCAAATGTACCTATGTACCGAGTGGAGGGGAAAAAAAAAAAAAAAAAAAAAAAAAAAAAAAAAAAAAAGGAGTAAAGTATAAACGTACTTGGCAGTAAGCGTTGAGGGCCCGTTTCTCGGTCTCGAGGCTGTGCCTGAGCTCGTCGAGCTGCGACTTGAGATCCATGAGGCCGTCCCTCACGCTGGCCTGCAGCTCGCAAATCGAATTGGCCGCCCGCTCCATCTTCTTGGACGCCTGCTGCCAGGCCGTGTCAATGTCGACGCAGTGTAGCCGGGCGTCCGCGGGCGTGTCCCGGAAACACGTGGCGCACAGCATCGCCTTGCTACTCTGGCTGAACATGATGTACTGCTCGCCGTGGCTCGGACACCTGCGCTGCGTCTCCTTGCTGCACTTGCTCATGTGCACCACCTCGTGCGACGAGAACATCTTGGCGCGGTGCGTGTGCTCCCGGCAATGCGGGCACAACGCTTGCCCTGCCACATACATTTGTTTATTTATTTATTTATTTCTCACTTAATCATAATTATAATAATAATAATAATAATGATAAATGATAATCACCGCAGGTGGTGCAAAAGTACATGGTCGTCTTGTCCCGCTTGTCGCAGTTGGCGCACGGTGGGTTCTCGCAGTTGGCAAACTCCACGAGTTGACGCATCAACTGATCGCACGGCGGCTGATGCGCGCCCTCCTTCAGCTGCGTTATTTGCCTGAATACAACAAATTTATTAAAATCGGGTGCATCACGTATAAATTTAACGCAAGCAGGCCGTGTGTGTGTATCCATGCCACACGTACACTTGAGTGTAATTTGGCACAGCTCGCGCCTCTCCCGTGGAATTAAAAGTCGCGCTTACTCGGGGGAGGGGGGAAATTTAATCAATCGGTTCGCGCCCTTTCTACAGCTTGCCGATCTTCGGCTTTTAACCACCACGTCTGCTCATATAAATTATAGGAATCGATGCGCAATATATCGCGCAAACCAAAAAAAAAATAAAGATTCGTTCAACATACGGGGTATATGTATACCTCTCGAGAGATGGGGAGAGAGAGAAGCGCAGCGTCCCCGGTCTAACTGAATAATGGACGTATGCAGGTATACAGTATGGGTACTTGAAAAAAAGATACCTGCAGATAAGAATATATGCGTATGTATGGATACGTATACGTACGAGCTCGGCAATCGGTTGCGCGCACGCGAGGGAGGGATGGGCTTTTACAGTTGAATGACAAACAAAGCCCGCCACGCAGCATAAGAGGAGACAAAGAGATAATGAAACGCGTATATGTGTGTACACGCTTACGTACACGCCTGTTATATTATATACGCAGATTGGATATACATATAGTGTCTCTCTCTCTCTCTCTCTATGTGTGTTTATGCATACATGCACCACATTATCTCGATCGGCCGCTCGGTCGCGTGTGTATCTGTTTTGGTACACCGTGTACATGTGCACGCGCGCTGATTGTTTTCTTTTTTTTTTTTTCACCCTCTCTCGGGCTCTTTTTTTTTCGAGTGTTTTTCCCCCCCCCCATCCTCGATCACAATCTCGCCGAGAGATATCTTGTTGCTGTTTGCCGTGCCTCTCTCTTCCCTATACGTCATTTCACAAGGACTGCTCGATTATTTAATTTCACTTTGGTCTCGCTCATATTACATCTAGATGTAATCAAGTAAATAAAATTTAATTGTGTTTGCACGCAATTTGATGACATGGCCAAGATTTTGTATACGGAGGGGTTTTTTTTTTTTTTTTTTTTTTTTTTCTGACGTTCGCTGCGTTTTGTCGGTAAATATAATATAATGTGGAAAGAGCTTGAATATCAAAACAAATCAGAGAACTTTTATATATTTATTATAAAAAGGAAATACTAGTAATTTGAAAAATAATTTCAAGTATTCAATCACTATTGATCAAAATTCCGTTGCAAAATCACAAAAAAGAAGAAAAAAAAAATAAATAATTTGAGGGCATTTTTCACTGGAGAGGGCGTGCAAATTATTTTGTTGTCCATGGGACTTTGTGCGATAAACAAGTAAAAACACAAAAAGTGCATAAAATACTCACCCGCAAACGGGGCAGGAGACCTTGCCGTCTAGGTGGGGTCCGCGAAGGCATCTCGCGCAAAACGTGTGGTAGCAGGTGAGCAGGCACGGGTCGCTGTAGTAATCGTGGCAGACCCCGCAGAGCAGGGGATTCGTGGGCCCACCAGGTAAACCACCTGAAGTACCGGGGCCACCTACCCCCGGGGCACCACCACCCCCTGCCTGGGACATGAGTACCCCCGTACCGTCCACGCTCTCCCCGCTGCCCGCCAATCCGGCCGTCGCCGCGCTCGCCATGCCCCGCTCCTCTTCTCTTCCTCGCCCCCTTATGCGAAAATAAACCCACGCGTGTGTGCTCGAGCTGGTACACCTTGTAGCGGCAGCTCATTCATCCCTGTCCTCTCATTCATTTGCCCTTTGTCCTGCACTTTTGCCCCACGCCCACCGCTAGCGTAACCCCAGCCTCGGCATATCCCACACAAAGGGGCTTGTATATTCGTTTTGCTGTTTCAATAACGTTACGACAGCGGGTTACGGTGCTCCTGTATCCTCGATCTGCACCAACCCTCGGCCATCCTGCCGTCGTCCTCGTCTTCGTCTTCGTCGCCGTCGTCGTCGCGGGCTGCACCCCTCGAGCCGTTCTTCATTAGCGTGTGTTCGAGGAACGACGAGTCATCCCTTCCACCTTCCCCCCGGTTGTTACATTGTTGTTGTTTCACACTTTGTTCGGATGAGGGGTAACCGGGTGGTGAAATCAAATCGATTTGAATGTAACGGACGAATGAACGACCAAAGAGAGGCAGTATACATACACAAGGTGAGGAGGAGGAGGAGGAGGAGGGGGTGATATCCGGAGGGCGAGATGGAAATAAGTGCAGCAGGGAGGAGTGAAAGAGGGGACCGCGGCATCAGCGTGATGTCCGCATGCCCGCGGGCCGGGTCATCACTTATTCAGCACGACACACCACGAGTCTTCGTATATATACGTATACGTGCAGTTACACGGGTAATGGTACACATTGCAGCAGAGAAAGAGAGAGATATTTAAGGGCAAGTATAAGTAATGTGTTTGGGTAACGGAAAAGACAAATGGGGTTATTGGAGATCACCGCGTACGCGTCACGTCACCACCATTGAAACAACACGTACGATGTATAAACGCAGTGGGGCGTAGACGGACATGGGTGTTGATACTCATGTATATGTTAGGTGTTTGCATCGAGTGTAGGTACTCGGTATACTTATTAGTTTGTCGCGCCAGTAACAGCTGCTCTCGCGCGTCTATCTCCGGGTAAAATAAGTATAGTAGTGCAGGTCGGCGTGTGGGCAGACAATAGCCGCCGAGCTTGGGGGCGTCATTGCGACGAGTTGCACTGGCTGGTACCACCACCTAGCACCACCTACCACCAAAAACAATAAAAACAACAAACGACAACTCGTCACTCCCAAATTGAGGCTCGCGCGCTCGCGTGGTGGGACATTGTTTTTGTGGGACACAGGGCAGAGCTCAGGCGGCTACTACCCTGCCAGCTCCTCGAGCCAAAGCTCAAGCTTCGGGGCGGTGTGCGAAAAGCTGCGTGCGCGGCCTCTGACGTCACGACTCGGCGGCAGTCACTCCCACTCTGCAAACAGGCCTCAACCCTTATACGTATATTCCGCCTCATCCCTCTGGTGTGTCTGACTGACTATACGTACATGTATACCCCCCCCCTCCCTTCCCATGCCAACGCTCTGCAGCTTCATGCCCTGTAACTCTGATGCTGCGCGCGCGCTTGTGTGGGTATACGATACGTATATATGTATACTGCTCGTACAACGTGCTGCGGCTGGATACACTCGCGAGTGTGGGGAAGCGCCCGGTATATACCTCCTTCGCTTCTTCAATTATACTCTCTCGAGGCGATCCTGCGCTCCTTCGTCAGAGTCCCTCTTGAGCGCGCGATAAACAACATCTGCCGTGTGCATATAAATATACACATGCCTCTCTTACGACTGCTACCCCTCACCCCACATACGCGTTTGGATGGATGGCTGGTGGTGCCGCGTTTTATGGATACACGGCTAATCTCTTCTTCTATATTGTACCGTTATTGCTCTTCGGTAGTTGTTTTTCCATCGGATTTTCTTTTCTTTTTTTCTTTTTTTTCTTTTTTTTTCCATCGCCACCGCGTTTTTTTTTCTTTAAAGATCTTTCGCTGAGTCCTCCTTCGAGAACATAATTATTCTTTTTGAAACTTTGAAGGATTTTTGAGGGTTTTCCCTTTCCAAGCGGGGGAGGAGTACAAGCGTCGCGTACTTACCGATGATGGTTTTGGGAATGAAAAGAAAAGGAGGAGTTTCAGAACCCCGAGAGCTGGGGGTGTTTCATCGCTTCGTAGAGTAATTCTCGTTAACCGAGTAGCTTTTGGTAATTTGACTCGCTTGGAAACGGCTTTTACAATCGAAAGTTAACGGGTCGGTGGGAATAACATTAGCTCGAAAGTTGTATGGATGAAAATGGTCCAATTTAATTACGTGCAGAAGCGTTTTCGCGATACATTTGTGAAAAACGAATGAGTTGGAAAAAGTTTGTTCATCATGTTATTAGCATAATATAGACGTGTCGTTACATTTGTTAGGATTCACGTTCCACAGGTGGCACGTTATTCGTTGGTGAAACTTTCGTTTTGCTCGCGTGATGGGTTCGTTGGTCGTAAATTATGGAAATCGAGCATCTCCGACAAAACGTTTGTCCTCGCGTTATCGATGACTAAATAAAATGTAACACAATTATAATCATAGGTGTAAATAGTATACAAAAATACACAACATGGTCAGACGGACCTGCACTACTACCCCATCTATATATGTATATCCAAACGTATAAGTAGATACACCCTGACAACGGTCAGACCGAGTCTCGTACACGCGCGCGTTTGTAAGCATGTAGGTACAAGTAACTATAAACGCTATGACTACGTGTATACGTGATATTTATGTATTTTCCCCGAGAAATGCAAATCCCTATGAAGCCACGTCCCACGCGCTTCGACGACAAATAACGTGTATTTCCCGCGTAAACCCCCGCCGATATAATACATATACATCAAGAAGGAAAACATCGTGTAGACGATTCCCGTGTCCCCCGGGGTTATTTATACACACTTTGGGTTTTCTCGCGCGTTTTTTCCCCGCGACGAGACAAAAAAAATAACTCCACTCCTTATTTAAATAATCCATCATTCCCTACGGGGAAAGGGCGCAATAAAGCGCGCAAATCAAATGAAATCGCGCCCCTCGTGCTTTTTTTTTTTTTTTTTTTTAAGACAAAAAAAAAACGTCTTTATTACGTACAGATGTGATGCGGTGAATCGGTGGTGGCTTTTTTTTTTTTTATTCATTGCACTCGGGGATGTAAAATCGCGCGAGAACACGCATTGTTTGTGCACATGTATACCGCAAGAGGGAAGCGCGGAGCGAAAAAAAAAAAAAAAAAAAAAGAGCCGGAAACGCACTACTCGCCGCCATACCGTACTGCTGATGATGATGATGTGTACGAGGCAGTCAGTCATGTAGGGGCTAATATGTAGGTATATATATATACCTCTCGCGCACTCTCCTCGCTCGCGTTTTACTTTTCGCAGGGACCCGATGCTCCACGAGTTACACACGCATTCGGAACTCCTGGAAATGCAGGGGATGAATTTTTCATCGGTATGCACGCGAACTTTACTTGTGCTGAGCGACTTGTTGTAAAAAAAAAAAAAAAAAAAAAAAAAAAAATGTAACGGTATCGGATAAAATGACAATGGTAAAAGTAGATAATGGATGAGTGCGCACGACAAATAATAGCAGCGGTAAGAATGACATGGCTCCGTGGTGTATATAGGAGAGGAAAGACAATGAACAATCGAGAGTCGAGTTGAGGACGAGAAGACGGTGGCTCTTTGGGAGAGGGTTGATCGAAGAAATGATTTTATACTATACACCCGCTTGCGAATGCTGGCATTCACAGCCGCAATCTTCCAACGGTATCTCGTATATTGTCGGAGGAGCTTTTGAATGCGCGCTAAACACGGTGCTGTGGCTACATGTACCTACGAGAAGCTTGCCCCTCTCTATATACATGTGCACTACTGCAAGTGAGACGGGTGAGACCTCGATATTGATAGATATACGTATACTATTTTAGTATATTAAAGTATATGTATACACATGTACTATCGTGTTGCAAGAGAAAAAGGCACACAGGGAGGGGGTATATGCAGTACAACGAATGGGTAAGCAAAATCATAGCACTCCGCAACGAGCGAATTTTTGGTCTCGGCGGGTTACTTATCAAGCCTGTATGGCACCTTGGTTTTTTCATCATCTTTTTCTCCCCTTCACCGTTCGAGCGTGTATACGTAATTACATGTGCGCTTTTTGCGAGCCCTCCCCTCCCCCTTTTTTTTCCACCCCTGTTGCACTTCTCAATGTCTCTTCAAACGCACCGTCAACGACGACGGTGACGTCGACGAAGTGAAGAAAGAAGCTGATGATTCGAGGGCAAAGTTTGCCTACCACCGCTCCCGTACTCCATACATATTGCACAGGTGTGTACACAGATGTGGGGGGAGAAAACGGGGGTAGCCGAGTTTAGCAGAGATACGTTGTACAACGTGTGTATGTGGGTGTCCTCCCCCAACCAACTCGTACACTAGCTTAAATCATTTTTCAAACGGGTCAGCGAGCGTTTAAACTCGCTAACGTCTTTTTTCCTCGCCCACCCCCCTGCTCCGCTCTTTTTTTTTTTTTTTTTCAAAGTCCCTAACTCTCCCTCGTTTTTTTTTTTTTTTTGCCGACCCCTCTCGACTCCAGTGAGGGATGTACACTTGCGTTTTTCATGCGTATACGGGTCATTTCGCGAAAATTATTTTGGTACTTCACGGCTATGATATACTTGTACGTGGAATGCTACACATTGGATTATTTTACGCAGCAGAATATTTTTTCTTTTTTTTTTTTTTTTTCAACAATATTGTCAATTCAATCTTGCACGCGCTGGTCGAGAAAAAACACAACAAGTCATCGTAACGTTGGCGTAAATGGTGTGAACTGCAACGTATCTGGGTATTGGTAATTTAATTTTTTACGATTTCATACGAAAAAAAAGGGCCATTCTTCTCCGAGAGGAGAAAATATATATTTGAAAAACTTTGCAATGGCAGGGGATAATAACGTGAATAGGTCAAGTGGACCAAATTACGAAAATCCCCACTTCGCACATCAAAGTGCAACTATTAACTGCTGCTGCAGCCACTACATGTTTTTCGTGCAATGGCTCATACGCGAGAGAGAGACTTTCTTTTGTTTGCTCACTACTTTTTTTCTTTTTTTCTCTCTTCCTCGTCTTCTCACGAGCTCCCTTTTTCGTGCCACCTTCTCTCAACCCCCGCTCTCTTTCTCTATAGCTTTTCCATAAAGCGAGCATCCATATCTGTATCTACTCGCAATCTCTCGCTTGCTTTGCTTTCTCATCACCCTCGGCTCGAGTCTCAACGCGCGCCGTACGACGATGAATACCTGTTCGCGATATATGTATATGCACGTGCATAATGTATCAGCCCCCATCCCCCGCTCCACTTCATCTCCCCACCCCCCACGTCTGTATAAACAATTTTGATGCGCACCTCGCAGCAGCTGCCTCCACCCGCACCCCGTACATGTGGCTGTATAAAAGCGATGCGAATACATAATGCAATCTTTTACCTTTTCCCCCCCCCTCCCCCCCATTCAATTATAGTTATCGACTTCTTTTTCACGCGTTTTTTTCAGGATTCACCCCTTGAAAATACTTTTTTTATACTTACCGTAAACAGTTACTGCATATATTTGGATAACTGAAAATATGAAGAACAATAAAAAAAAAAAAAAAAAAAAAAAAAAGAATTAATCTCTCATGGAGAAAAGATTTGCGTATGTGTTGTGTTGTGTCGTTACGGCATTTAGATTTTCACGCTTTAAAAATACACGTGCACGCGGAAATGTTGCACCAGATAAATGTTACCCCTTCAAAAGGAGATGAGGTATAAAGTGCCTGAGTACACGCGCGCGGGGGATAAGCCGAGTGTATGGCACGACCGGGAGGAATTAAGGGCAAGGGGGAGGGGCTTTTTTCAATCGAGATGATAACTACCGGCTGCAAGCTGCGAGGAGATGATGGATTTTCCTCCTCCCTACGCCCCTGGATCCGCTCTGGTATCCGTAATTTCGTATTACGGAGCGATTCAAACAACACATGCAAGTGTGATGATGGTTTTATTTCTTTCTTTTGATTTTTTTTTTTTTTTTTTTTTTTTTGTTGGAAAAATTGGTAGGGGTTTGATATCCATATCGAGCTTGGGTAGAATGATGATTTCAACTAAGTTCAAATTTCAAGTGTATAACATACGTGATTTTATTTTTTACGGATCGAATATAAACGATAAGTCAGAAGAAAATTAAAACCATACAAAGATTAACATTGAAAATTATAACAAATTTTCAATTATTAAAGAAATAATTGATTCATTTCACTAAATATGTATATATATATCAATAATCTGATGTTGTAGCTATGCAATTAGATCAGTTATTAACTGATTAAAATATAACTTTGCAGTGTTACGTTGTATCTGAGAATCAAATAAGATGAAAATGTACATGCATTAAAACCTGTGAAATTTCAATGGTTTCGCTTTAGAGTGACATACTTATTTTACGTAACATAAAATGACGTAATCTTATAGGAGTCTGAAATACTTGCGCTCCAAGTGTTGGTGAAAAACGATTATTTTACAGAAAAATAATACAGAACAATTTTGTACACGACAGTTATGTTAAGTAATATACAAAGAACATCCCGATAACAATATTAATCAGTACACGGACTTCTCACTTTTTTATAGTGATATACTTTTTTTTTTTCGTTCAAATATTTGTGTAGTAAATCAACAATTTTAGAAACTCACCCTTCACGTATTCTTTAATCACTTGAAAATAATAATTGAAAAACATAAAATTTTATATAGCGTTAGGGATTATTAAGTAGTACTATTTTTTGACGATGGGCCAATTGACATCACTATTTTACTCCAATATCTCTTTGTATCTAAACTTTAAATAAAAATTCTAATGCCTTGAAAAAAAACAATATGCACCAAACATGTAAATTTCAAATCATTCTACAAGTGAGCGGTTGTTCAAAATTCCCTCCAGTTGTGTGTAACCTTACCTGGTTGCCGTTGCCCTAGCCCAGCACACGTCCACACACTCCACACGTACAGTAGAGTGTGTAAACAATAATAAACAAACACGTCCCTCTTGTTCAAGCTTATTCAATCAATAATTAAAAACAAAGTTTGTTTTTGTTCACGGAAAGTAAGTGGAAAGTGTTTGGATTTCAATTTGCATTGTTTACTAGAATTTCGAGTGATTGGCGTTATTGCCGAGTTTAGGTACTTATGAATAACTTACCTTGATGAAAAAATAGGCTTTGTAAAACTTACGCCCCGAGTGTCAGTTTAATTTTAAATATGCCATCTCGCGCAGAAGAAATCTTCAAAGGTTTCCAAATGTAAGTACAAGGTTAAATTATTGATACGTGAACTTTATAATCGCACTTTGACCATTGCAACTCTCGCTTGTGGGTTATGTTCGTAACATATTGTTTATAAAATACTTTCCTCACTTTTACAGAAATTGGATTAATCTGAGAGATGCTGACACGGGAAAAATTTTGTGGCAGGGAAACGAAGACTTGTAAGTATGAGTATTCTACAGGAATACACCGTTACTAAGTATTCCTTCATGTGCAATTTTGCTGTTTATTTTAATATAGGTCAGTACCAGATATTGAACACGAAGCTCACGTTCCTAAAAAAATCCTAAAATGCCGTGCAGTCTCCAGGGAAATTAATTTCAGCACATCCGAACCTATGGAAAGATTCAGATTGGAACAAAAAGTTCTATTTAAAGGACGTTGTTTGGAAGAGTGGTTCTTTGAACTCGGTTTTGTCATTCCCAATAGCACTAACACTTGGCAAAGTTTATTCCAATCTGCTCCTGAAAGCCAAATGATGCCTGCTAATGTCTTAAAGTACGTATACTTTTATTAATAATTCAATATGGATACAATATTGTAATTATGTAAACATATACAATTTTTTTCTTCTATTTACAGTGGAAACATGGTGATAGAAACTAAATTCTTTGATGATGATCTACTTTTGGCAACAAGTAAACTAAGATTATTTTACGTATAAAATAAAATAATTTTATACCAAGAAATCTGTCAGTAGTCGGAAATGCACATTTGTCTTGAGCTAAGCTATGAATTTATTCACAATGTAAATATAAACGTAAGTACGATGTCCTTTGTAAATTCATACAACAGTCACTAAGAGTCGAATCACTGTTATTAACTGTAATTTTTTGTCTACTTTGTAAGTATGTGATATTTATAAAAAAAACTATTATTAATAAAAAATAGGTAATTTAGGTAATAGTATAGTATACATTATTCTTAGGAAGTTCATTATCTATGTATGTATTTAAATGTATGTATATATTTTAACTGTTGATGTCTTGAATTTACGTTCAGCAACAAAATAAGTACTATTTCTTATGAAATTGAACATTCAAACTTTGTACAATTAATGATGTGGTTTGTGTGACAATAAAAAACAAACAAGAAAATAATCGATATTCAGCTTCATAATTTATCGTTAGTTTTTGAAACAAAACCAAAGTAAAAGATGAACATAAATGATGATCCAGACGAAAAATCGGTAAGCACAGAATTAGCGTTTACTCGACCGACTATTTTCAAAGGGAGGGACGACGCGGGTGTCAGCATTGTAAGCATTCCTGTACTCTTCTTCAAAAGCTTCCTAGGAAAGCCCAACAAGCGAGAAGCAGATATATATTAGATAAAAATACGTAGATTGGCTGTCTGTGCTAACAGTGCAACCCACCTCTGCTAGTTCTGCGTCGTTGTGCTATTGATTCGTGGTGTACAAGTAATACATTTCTTGGGCTTCACTACCCCTCTTAGGGAGGCACACGTTAAACATACCGATCCCCTACCTCTCACTTTTTTTCTCTCTGCCTGTCTATCTATCTTGCATGCAGGTGTAAGAAAAAAGAAAAGAAAATAAAGCGAGGAAAGAAACGACGGCCGTGCGCTACTGAGTCGTCCGACCAGGGGGGGTCCTCTAACATTAACTCTTACTCTGATGTGAATTCAGCCGCTGGTACCATTATAATCATTGTCAGTCAAATTTATTTAGATAATGGGTTTACTGTAAAACAAACACAATATTTTACTGTACGTAGAGTACAAATTTGCCAAAAACGGAAGTATAGCGATAAAAAATCGTATTTTGAGAGCAAGTAGTGCGCAAGCACACCCTAGCCGCAGTCGTGATTCACGAACAGGAGTACACGATAATGGAGCTGAAGGACGACGATGACAACGAAACGGGCCGGCAACTCTTTCTGGTGGGCTCGCCCCGGGATCCTTTGGTTTCGGCTGGCTCGATCGTCGAAAACAGCGCAACCGGCAACGGCAACAACGGCCACACTGGCGGCGAAGATATGAATCCCGGCGGCGATCTGCAGTCGAGTGCCCTCGTCGGCCTAATGGGTGCGCAATCCTCGTCGGTTTGCTTTCCTGCTAAATTCAGTAAGTGGCCACACACGCACTCACACAGCCCTTCCTCTCCTCGTCTTTGGCACCGTGTGTTTTTTTTCTGATTTAATTAACTCTCCCTTGTTCTCTAGCTCCTCTCCCACTGTGTGCTGTGCACCAAGTTGGGGCAGGCACACGGTCTGTGTGTGCTCTCAATTAAATTATTGCTAAATGCATTAAGCGGCTGCTCTCTCACTTTGTACCATCCCTTCTTTTAAATAAAGTTAGCGATAATCAGTTTAACAGTTATGAACTGCTTTGCCATTGACCAAACTTGCCGTCGCCACCACAGCCACCCTCCCCAAACGCGCGCTCGTTAGCGCTACTCGTTCGGTCGCTGCTTCCGCCCACTCTCAATGTTTTATTGTGATGCCTTGATCTGTTCACGCTATTGCTCCAATGTAGCATATGACTTTACATCCACGAGTCCTGGAAGCGAAGAGCGACCTCCAACTGGAGCTATTGGCAAACGAAAGCAGCGCAGGTATCGCACGACCTTCACTAACTTTCAGCTGGAGGAGCTTGAGAGAGCTTTTCAAAAAACCCACTATCCGGATGTCTTTTTTCGGGAAGAGCTGGCGTTGAGAATACAGCTGACTGAAGCTAGAGTACAAGTAAATACAGAAATTACTTGATGTCGATTCAAATTTCAAACATCTACATCACGGAGTTGAATCAAAAATTATCCCATTTAGGTTTGGTTTCAAAACAGAAGAGCCAAATGGCGAAAGCAAGAGAAGCAATGCAAAAATACTTCTCAAATGACATCTCATCTTACGACGGATTGTCACGATGTACATCAGCACCAGCACCAGCACCAACAACCGCAGCAGGCTCAACCGGACCATATTCTGCTGGAACCACCTCTTGGGAGTCCACCCCCGATATATCTTGGCATGGAGTGGGCGGGATTTTCGCCTTATAGCACCACAAACACACCTTCGCCGCTCATTATTAATGGAGTGAATAAGCCTCCGGAATCTGACGACAATTCTTTGCTGGACCCAGAATTGCTTCAATTGAAGACACCGCGATCGCAATGGAAATTGTGAAATAATTGTCTTCTTATTCTAGTGATTTTTTTATGCACTGGATTTTTGCAGATTTCACTGAAACTTAAATTCTCTTACAAAAAGTGCAACTGTTACACTATTTCGATTAAATCGTAAATTAAATATATACTTACGATTTATATAAAAATAATTAA